>UNPT01000054.1:0-182245 GCA_900536445.1 Hymenoscyphus occultus
AATGGTATACGTAGAAAGGGAGTGGGAGTGGAAGTGGAAGTGGGAGGAGGGGAAGATTTAATAATGAGATCAATGATTTTATATATTACAGATAGGTGAATGGAATAGATTTAATTTTTATGGATGGTTTTGTGTGTTGGGTTTTTTTATGGGGGGGTTTTGAGTGCGTGAGAGAGTAAGAGAGGGGGAGGGGGGAAGGGAGATATGTGGGTTGGGATGGATTAATGGATGGGATTTCGTCGTCCTGTCTGTCTTGTGATTGTACAGTACCCCTCCCTACCTACCTTTTTCCTTTTTCCTTTTCTGATCTGAGGTTTTTGGTGAAGTGTGAAGTTGTCAAGTTGTGAAGTTGTAGGATTCGTCGTGTCGGGGAGGGGGGGGGGACGGGGCAGGGGGAGGGACGTACTTGGTTTCCTTGCCTTTTTTTTCCTTCTTTTTATATGGATTGGATTGGAATGGAATGGGGATTTTTCTCTGGGTCTTACTTATAGTTTGAGGGTTTGATGATTTAAGAATATGAGGATTTGAGGTTTATTGGTTAGGGTGAGGTGAGGTGAGGTGAGGTGAGGGAAGATTATAAGATGTCTGGGTAGATGGGAGGAAGGTGGAAGGTGGAGGTTGTTGGTAGATGTGGATTTTATGGGTTGGGTTGGGTTATGGGTGGTTTGGGGGTTCAAGGATAGTAGATGGGGTTTAAGGACGGGAGATGGGAGATGGGAGATGGGAGATGGGAGATGGGAGATGGGAGATGGGAGATGGGAGATGGGAGATGGGAGATGGGAGATGGGAGAGAGATTGGTGGGATACTTGGTGATAATGGTGATTATGGAGGGTTGGAGGCTATTTTGTTGTTGTTGTTGTGTCTTGTAATGTAAGGTGAGGTAAGGTAGATCATCCGGGTAGTTGGATATATACTTTGGATGAGGTGTGGGTAGATAGATTTAATACTATAGATGTAAAGCTGGTTTTCTTTCTTTCTACTCGAGTAAGTTAAAATAAAGGGATCTGGATTACTTGATTTTTATTCTTCTACTGTTTTCTTATATGGCTTGAATTTGAATTGGGCGGGCGATTTGGTGGTTTGGTGGTTTGGTGGTTTGGTGGGTGTGGTGTTTGGAGATGTACTTTTGCGTGCTTGGATGGTGTGGGTTTGGGTGGGGGAAAGGGGAATGAGGGAGGGGAGATGGAGAGGGGGAGAGGGGGTATATCGGTAACTGCTAGAGTACGAAAAATTTAGCTAGTTATTTGTTTTGACACGGAGATTTTGTAAATTTGGTTTAGTTTAGTTGAAATAAGTTGGGTTGGGTATAAGGAGGTGGTTTGATTTGGTTTGGTTGTGTTAAGTTAGGTGGTGGAAGTGGGTTCATGTATTTAAATACATACTACTTATATATTATATAATATGTTATATGTGATAATTATAAATACATTTACTCGAAAGAAGAGAAATACTTATTTTACTAACAGGATGTTGAGAGTCTTGTTAGATAATGGGATTTAATTTTAGGTAGGGGGGAGGGGGAGTACTAGGTCTAGGCGTGGATAGTGACTAAGTAAAGGAGCATGATATTCTATTCTATGTATAAGGGACTAGATGTTCACCAGAAGTGTCGATGTAAATTCTGAAATGCTAGATGACTCGGATAACCCCTCCAAAGTGTACTTATACTTACCGGGTAAGGAAAGGTAACATGGTCATAAAATATACCCAGAACGTCTTAAGACGATACTCACTCACTCACAGATTCCTTGTATTCCTCCTCGATGGGATACCTTTTTACACCTGTTTATTGCCTTGAGAACGGAAGTGGATTTAAGTATTTTTGAACACTCTTGTTGTTGTCTATACTACCTAGGGTGGACATGTGGTTTGCTAGCGGTTTTGGGGGGGGAAGTGAGGGGGAGGGTAAGTACTTTCCTGTCAAGGGAGTTGATGTTGTTTTCTGGGTTTTGTGATGTGTGGGGTGTTGGTGTGGATGTTGGTTTGTGTGGGACCTTTGATGTTGGTGGTTTTTCTATGGGTATGGGTAAGTCTTTCTATTGAGTCGAAGTTTTTGGTATCAATATATTGTCTTTTACTGGTGATGTAAATAATTCCGTTTCTGGACGTTTAGTAGATGGTTGTCTGGTCGTGTACAGTTATGGATGGCATAGGCTTTTACTTATGTATCAAGGTTACTTACTACCAGTTGTAGTAGTGTTATGTTATATATGCTTAAGTAATAGAAAGTACCTATCATTAATTGTTAACGCACGGTACTGGTCTATGTGCAATAATGAGCTAGCGTCATTAATAAACGAAGTTCCAAATTCCTCTACTGTGTATGCTGGATTTTGAGAGATTGCTATCGTCTGTACAAACAACGGCACAGAGCCGAATAACGGAGAAACTGATATTGACTTTGACTCACACCGCGCTTTGCATTTCTATCTCGCGTTTTCCGGAGTTTTCTTCGCTTCCTGTGTTGTGAGTGGAGGGTCTATAGATCGCTTCGATTAGATCGACTGTTACTCTACACAGCTTGGATTGTGTTTCAGGACGAGTTGTCGGGTTAATCATGATTTTGAGTAGGATAATGGAGTACAAGGTTCGGAATCCTTCCAGTAGCTACTGTAGGAAGGTACGGCTGTACCGATCCCGGTGGCAGGTACATCTGATTGCGTTACAGAAGCCCTGGTTTGCGAGATGGATGGGTGGATGAGGACTTGAGAACCTGTTCTGAGAGTGGATGAGGATGTGAGAATGATTCCATCGCGTGTTCCGAAGTGTTGCTCTAAGGATTGTGGATGTGGATGTGCTTCTGAGGAGTGCAGGTAGGACTACGATACGAAGATTTGGAAAGGATTTTTAGATACTTGGCTTTGATTGTCGCTCTTTGGTATGCGGGTACGGAGGTATGATGGGGTGGGGGAAGGTGATTCTTTCTTCTCCTTGTCGTAGGGCAGAAGGATTGTGGTGGCTGAGTGTTTGATCATTCTTCCGATATCTCGTGAAGGAATTGTCTTCAAGAACCTGATGGGCTAGAAGGCATCGAGCTCAGTCTCGGTTCTTTCAAGTGTGTGGATACAGAGAAAACGCTTGTCTTGTATCGTGAATGTGGTAAGGTCTGATGATCTTGTCATGCCTGAAAGTGGTGGCAGACGACTTTTACTGACCGTGAGAACTTGGTGGGATTTACCATTGTGACTTGGTAGATATTCAGCACGAGAACTATATCATCCATGGCACAATACTGCTTGCAGCATACGAGCACCTGTTGTTGGAGCTGAGGATGAAGTTTCTTTTGGAAGTGACGCATGCCTTATGGAATCCTTCATTTTGCAAGGAAGATGTGCGGTAATAAGGTTCGCAATGAGCGGAGAGATGATCCGATAAGTATATTCATACCGTGACCGAAATATTGAGGCTATGCTTGATGGGATGGCTCGGGGAGGCTGTAGCGTACCAGTGTTAGAGATGAGTGCCGGATACAGCGGCTTCACAGTACGAGGGGTGGACCCATCGCATCCTTTGAAGATAAGGCGTAGGAATATACCCGCAGAGTCAACTTTTTTTCTTACAGGGAGTCTTGGGCATCGAGGACAGTGACGGAGGGCACTTCAGACTGATTGTGGTGATTGATAGACGTGCAAAGGATGGATGAAGGAATTTGTGATATCAAGCCGAAGAGTCGCACACCACTGCTTTCCTGGTGTGATGGTATAATCGAGTGGCTCATGTTCAGGCCTAGGAACAAACATGTAGAGGGCCAGTGCGTTAGGATCCACAGTCAAACGAGGTCTTGTCGTCTCTTAGTTTCTACTCAAGTATTATATATATATACCTAGAAAACAAACTCTCATATGCATGGAGGCCCTTGAGTTCTTCATAATAAGCAAGATACTGCGGGTATACAGGTAAGTGTAATGTCCACGAAGCTATGGCCATTTCACCTCTACATGTTTGGGCTCGTGACGGATCGAAATAGCAGCACAGTAGTAGTTAATGCTCTTACTTACCATCGGAGCTTTCTTTGTGATTTGAAATAGTTCCAAGTACTTTGAACAATCATAATAATCAACTGAAATTGTAGTTCTAACATAGTGATTACCCCAAAGGATGTGGGTTAATCA
This sequence comes from Hymenoscyphus occultus, assembly GCA_900536445.1. Lineage (NCBI taxonomy): Eukaryota > Fungi > Ascomycota > Leotiomycetes > Helotiales > Helotiaceae > Hymenoscyphus > Hymenoscyphus occultus. Next base: position 4,114 of record UNPT01000054.1, read on the forward strand.
GATAGGTCAAGCCAACCTGAGAAGAAGTAGTTCATTACGACTTTCTCTGGTCCACCACAGCTGCCACCTAACCCAAGAACTTAGAAGGATCAAGGATAGGATTCGTATCTCTTAATCAAACCCTTATTCCCCAGGTCCAGATGAGCATAACTAATACAAGGCAGTCTTCTCAAACGGCGAGCGAAATATTAGACCACACACCCTGGTTCGTCAAGCAAAAGATGTATCGCTTACCCAAAAATATCGCAATTTACTCGAATACCACAGCAGAAATATCCCCATCTCTACTCAATACAAAATTTCTTCTTATCAAATTTCGAAACATCCGAAAGTGAGACCTACCCAGTAAACCATCTCAGTCATATCCCAATACATCAAAAGCAATGAGCTAGGCAGATAAAGACGCAAACTTGGAAGATATCTCCTGTATCTTGGTATCTTGTGGGAATCTTGAAAGATAGCCCTAGAAGTCTATTGATACACTGATGTACGAGGCTTCTACTACTTTCGATGTCGTTTCATACTAATTTCTTGGATGACAAATTAACAATGGAAGAGGGGATGTGGTGAGGAGAAGGGGATCGACGCCATCGGAGTCACTCGCGAATCGCAAAAAGTACATGGCTTGTCTCAATGTCTAGACTACATAAGTTAGTAACTAGACTATATAATGATTCCAAATTAAAAAATCTCCCGACTATTTAGTGTTGCCCTATGTATTGCCATAGTCGTGGAACTAGTATAGTATAGCAAATCGATGTGGTCTTGCTAAGAGGACCTGTAAGGAACGTGTTGGGTTTCGCTAGCTTTGTTGTAGATTTATAGTACTACCATTATTACTAAGTACGACTATGATTAGATGGATTCTAGGAGATTTAGAGTTTTTCTTTTGGGCAAGATTTATATATACGCCCTCTTATTTAATTATCATGTAATAAAGACATTGTATTATTATTTACGTGCCCCTCTCTAATTAGTAAGAACAAATTAACTCTTCGTTCATTCAAGATTTTATGTGTTTGAAACGGTAATACCATCTTTTATAAAATCAAACAGCTGTTTCAAATACATATTGCTTGAATTCATTGTTTATATTTCCGAGTTATTCAAGACTCTGCGAATATAGAACTAGCTAGTTTGTAGAGAGTAAGTTGACTAGAGATATTCAAGTACTATTCTTTAGAAATCTCGCGACGTTGAGTAGCATTTGATTACTAGATTTACCTTATTAATATATAGTTTAGTTCATATAAATAAACGTAGAGATGTGTGCTATGGTAACCCTGGATTTACCGGTTTGACCAATTAGACTATTGTATTCGCCGTACAATAGATTTGCGGAATACCATTACAGGCGTCACAAATATAATAATCCATTCCATAATAAGCTTTTGTTGTAGCTTGTTGTAGTGTGAAACGGGTAGGGTGGTAGGTGTGGAATAAGGAATAGATTGTGGCAAGTAAACACTACAACACATACAAATCTATATGAGAGTCTGTGTCCCCTGACCCTAGCTAGAGAGACAAGAGTACCACCACAGCAAAAACGACGAAAACCTGCTAACAAGATAGGTAACAACACCAAAAAAAAAAGGGACGAGGCGGAGCGAGAGTTGGTGCTAGGCGTAAACCAAAGGCGAAATAATCGCATCTGGGAATAGCTTCACTTTTTACTTGTTTGTTCCGTAGAGATTGTACTTTAATTACTTCTTCTTTGGGTTGCTTTATTTACTTTCTTAGGCGAGGGGTGTGCTTTAATTAAAACCCAACTTTATTTATTAATAAAAGTGACGAATAATTCGCATCCTAGAAGTGATCAAATAATACCGTCTAATCCACCATGCGTACTAATTGACGAATCACTGGTAGTGTTGATCAATTCGTCGATTTGAGGGTTACAATAGCACAGATGTCCTATAATATACTACTAGCGTATCTTATAGCCCAAATGATAAAATATCTATAAGTCCATTTAGCGTTCTTAGTACTAGCCTAGCCACTCTTACCTATTAATTATAAATATATAACACATCTTTCTACCAACTAAAACCCTTTATACTTGTAGTAACTACCTCCTCAACAAAACAACACATCATTGATTTATCGAAAAATTAAATCTATATTCCCAATCTTCCAAGGGTCGATAAGCCATTTACAAAAACACTCTTTACCTCCCATATGCATTCAAGAAAAATGTAATTAAGGGGCTCGGCTAATTTATCATCGGCGTTTACTATCGTTTCGGCGTCGGAACGTCGGTCCGGGATTACTAACAGACAACCTTTGACTGTGGTTATTCTTTGAAGTGAGATTTGAGGTTTGGGGGAGTATTGGTAGATAATGGAAGGATGTGAATTATTATTTAGAGGAATAGTTGAGATGGGTGTTATGTAAATTCTTTGAGTTACAGATAGGGGTAGAGCACTAGAAATCCGTGATTAATGGTTTGGGGTATTTTATATTCTGTGATTGTATTGATTTTCTTGGAATTTGGAAATATTAGTGGTGATAAGTTACTTGTTCAGAAAATCTAGAAAGTTTAGACTATCGGGTTTGGAGGTATGGGGTTCTCTCATAAACCTACTGCTTTTTACCTGGTATTTGTTGTGATTATCTTCGAGTATTCGGCTAAAAGATCGCCTAAGTAAATCCTATACTAATTTTTGACGAAGAAATCAAGAGCTTACATTAATACACGAATACTCCGAGGGTGGGTATTGACAACATGGGCGAAAAACAGGCTATACACATTACTAATTGAATTTTCAAATTCTCTTTGCTTTTGATCTCACTTGCACCATAGACTTTTGGTAGCTCCCATATTGTCATTTAACCTCTAGAACTACTTGCTCGTCGGTAGATATTGACAGTAGAGAAGCTTGGCTCACCAGGAGCTAATTGCACGTACAAAGATATCTGGTTAGTAAATAGTCTCTACGAAAAGGAAAGTTATCCTCTTATTAGTATTTTTAATCATGGGATGAAAGCTTGATTTGTAGATGTTTGATACTAAGTAGTAGCTCCGTATTAGTATTAATTACAGTTACAAGGACCGAGGTTGGGTAAAGAGTAAGATGAATTGGGCTGCGTTCGCTAAGCCAGTGAATGATATTGAGTGTCTTATCTCTGCCAAAAACAAAGACTACCGAGCTGCCATCAGCCAAGTTTCTTCACATGGTTGAGATGGTAACCAAGTACCTAGACACTGCTATTTTTGGTACATGGTAACTTTGGTCCACTTTGCAAATATAGTCTCGACAGGAGGATTCCGATCTTATGGCAAACAGGGTCATAATTCTCCAAATGCTGTCATTTAGAGGATCATATTACCCCTCGTTGCTAGGTAGCAACAAGACCACTGGTGAAGCGCTTGTATTAGGATCCTAGTACTCGTACCCGCCTGTGACCCAGCTGAGAAGAGCCCCTGTCCTGGTCCGTGGTAAAGGTGGCTGGGATATTGGTACTGTCCCTGGAACATTATCTTGGAACAGTGCAGTATCACGGAATGGGATGTGAGATCAAGTCTGAGATGTGAATGATGGATGTGAGTTTTCGTGGTAGCAAATAATGACTTCTCATCCTGAGTACCGAGTTCAAGGCACATCTGTCTTGAGCTGCGCAGGGCAGGGCAGGTCGATTCCGCATCAAGGTTCGGTCATGCAGGAGGCCTACGCTGCATTGAGCCGCAGTGAGATGGAGAGGGAGATGCAGAGCTGAGGCGCCGTGATTGGATGAGAATGTATTTGGACTGACGAATACCACGCTGCCACAAATCGTGGTCGGATGAGGCGATTCAGCGATTCAATCACGCTGATGAGCAAACAGAAGATGCGATGAATTCTCCAGTCGGGTTTTGTGCCTGTGCCTGTGCCTGTGCCTGTAACCTATACTAGTAATAGTGGTTCCTCGAGTGCTATAGTATTAGCACTGTTTATGAGGGACCGTTGTGATTGCAAGGAAGGTGCTTCTGCTCTACCACTGCCACTGCCACTGCCACTCACTGCATCATCATTCATCCGTCCCACGGTTCCCACCCACCACCCACCTTCGCACCTTCCACGCCCAAGCTCAATAGCCATTGCCGTCACCTGATTGGTCCGTTCATCCCGGATCAACAAGTGGGAAGCCCCCCGTGGCCAGCGCACAACGTTGCCCCGGTCAATTCTGTTGATAGCGGCGCCTGTTATTGCACCACTATTGCCCCAGTCTGCAATCGCCCTGATTGCACGGCATCGCATCGCCCTCACCACCATCCGTGGTCCTGTCCAGCTTCAAGAAGACCGTAACAGTCTCCAGAATTGCGCTGCACCACTGCACCACGGCGCTGTTCACTATATTTCTTCTGCCGCAGCCGGTGCCACCACCCAGAGACACAATTCCAAGGCCGTCGGCACATCTGTGCCCGCTGCCTCGCGCGCTCGCCAAAACTCGCACCCACTATCCAAGCTCTCTCCACCTCTCACCAGCCTCCTCGAAAAGGCGGACAAGCTGCGATTGCATCTGCACCCCAACACCCACCCCACCCCTGATGCATCTCTGAACCTCATTTTTCCTTTCTCTCTTCCGCTCTTTCAGGATGGGTATCGAGGGCCGCAACGCTCCTCCCCTCCCAGCACCCACCGAAACCGACACGACCAACGACGTCAGCGAGTTTGGCATCAGCGAGATAGGCGCCAGTGAAGTTGGCTCCAGAACCACCGACAAAAGCCAGTACACACTGCCTGAAGACGGCAGTCCCGTCACAATTGCGACCCGACGGAAGAAAGGCGGCAAGGACGGCCTGGGAAACCTGTCCTCGAATAAATCCCAAACCTCCCTACTAATTGAATACTTTGAAGGTGGAAAAGAGGGCAAGTCGGAATCTCGCAGGCCCTCGGTCAGAGTGAAGGTCACACCGTCATCCAAAAGCAAGGGCCGATCGACCAACGACCACATCCAGATCACCGAGCGAAAAGGGACACGAAAACCCTCCTACACCAAGAGAATCCAGCTGTCGCCCAACGTCCGAGACGACAAATCCGTCGATGGTGAAGGCGATGATCACAGTCTTCATTCTTATCGCTCAGCCACCGAGGAATCCAACGTCACTTCAAGAGGCGGTGGACCAATTGAAGTGGAAATCATGCCGCGACGCCATGGAAGCCCGTTGATCCCAAGTGAATCGAATCTTGCAAAATATGTACAACAAACGGCTTCCGAGATCTCTTCCATGCCCGCCGATAGTTTTCTCGATGGACAGACACGCTCACCCCAATCACCCCAGCGAAAGCGTAGTCGAAGTCTATCAAGAGGGGAAGCATTGGCGATTGGCGCCGGCGCTAGTCTAGCGACGGGTGCCCTAGCTGACAAGTTAAGCGCCCCTACACGGCGGCGCAGTCGAAGTCTTAGTCGGGAGCGGATTGTGGTACAAAAGGCAGCCGAGAAGGTTCGAGGTGAAAAATCCGAGCGCCGGCGCAAACATCGAAGTCGAAGCCGGAGTATGAGTGGAGAACACCTAGAAGGCATCAAGTCTCCCAGAAGAAGGTCGAGTCGAAGTCATCACGAAGAGTCGCTTGTTTCTGGTGCAGATTCAAGTCTGCTTAATTCTCATCTGAGTGGTAAATCAGGCGATGCATATTCATTTAGGTCTGGCACCTCGAAATCTTCAATCAACAACCCAAAATTACTTGAAACAGTGGAGGATGCCATCCGACGACTGATATTACCTGAACTGACCGCATTGAAGCGAGAGCAGAGCAAGAGGACTTCGCATCATGAGCGTGAAAGGAGAGGCTCGCTTACGTCTGGCAGTGGGGTGTCTGGCCTGTCCAAAGATTCACGAGAGGAGACTTCGAGCACCCGACAACGATCTGAACATGGAAGTACTACAGACCTTTCTTCCAGACCAAAAGTCATTCTTAACGACAAGGAGGTTTTATCGGGCAATTCCATCAAGGCTCGCAAGGACAAAAATATCGATAGAGTCAAGTTAACAGACTCGCCTAGAAGCTTCGAGCGAGGCTCGTCAGAAGAGACTGCCATACAAGATGGCGAGCGTGTACGCAAGAAGCGAAGTAGCCGTGGCATGGAAAGCTCTGCGATTGATGCTGCAGTGGGCGCTTTAACCAGTGCGGCATTACACAAACACCAGTCTCAGGATTCGGTCAACAGTGAGAAAAAAGAGCGCCGCCGCAGGAGGACCAAGACACATAGCCGGACTGGCAGTGCAGCCGAAAGCTATGATGAGCGAGAACTTGCTCCGCCAATAATGCCTCTTATGAGCGAGATCAACCCTTCTGATATCACCAGAAGCTCAATATTGTCGGCAGAGACCGATCGGCCCAACTCAGCAAGTCTAGAACACCGACCTATGCAAATTCAAGAAGTATCCCGTGGTGTTGGCTCCCCCGCATCGTTGACACCGACAAGAACACCAGTTGCTTTACAGCAAGGCCTTGGTACACAACACTCGAATTACTCGCGTGGAAACCTCAGTCTTCATAGTCAACACAGTGAACAACAACTGCGCAGTGAAGAATACGAATTGAACGAGCATGGCCGCAAGGTCCCAATGCATGGCTCTACCGAACGAGAGAGCTCCTACGTCGAAGAAGAGCGAGGCACTGGTCGCTCACGAGTCATCGGCGCTGGCATGGCTGCTCTTGGAGCTGCCGGCCTAGCGGCATATCAACATCATGACGACGACCACGAAGATTCTGAGCTTCTCGATGACTATGACCAGCCAAGTTATTATCAGAATACTCAAGAGGTACCACCGCCACTACACTATGTCCCTTACGGTCATGAAAGACGGGGCCTGAGCCCTATTCAAAGCGTTTCCGGATACACAGAAGGCGACCCCGACCTACAACGCTCGTCCAGATTAACACACAGCACAGGATCATATTCGTCTCTGGGAAAATCCGTTGATCAAAACTGGAAAACCATTGGAAGTTCCACAAAGTCAATGGACTCATTGGGTAATGGTCATCATAATCCCCATGACTTTCAAGAGGTCCGGCAAGGCGGCCTTACGGATTCTGAGCTTACACAGGACGGCGAGTACTGGGAGGAGCAACATCGGGAGAACAACCGTAACCGTGAGATGGACTCGGAAAGTTATCACGGTTCTGATCCCCGTGTCGCAGCTGGTCAAAATGTTCGTGGTGTAGGCCTAAATGCAGAATACGTGGACACTCCCATCGGAGTTGAGTCTGCTGTAGCGTCGTTGCTCAATGCTTCTGATCTTACAAGCGGCGTATCCGGGCATTCAGGTAACAATGGCAAATACGATCGAAGAGGATCATACGCATCATACGAGGATGACTCTGAGAGGCATTTCACCACAAGCCCCGCCAAAAAGGGCATGGGCAGAGGTCTAGAGCACGACGACTCTGACCGGGCTTCAAGTCGCCAAGATAGCCCAACCAAATATTCTGAATACGAACTCGACGACCAAGGACGAAAAATTACCATGCCCAGATCAAATGCGCACACAGTCGAAAGAGAAATTGCTGCTGGAGCTGCTGCTGCAGTTCTCAGGGGTCACAAGAAAAACGATGCCGACGAAATCCAGTATCAGCAATGCGATGACACTTCTGGTGCTCCATTAAATAAATCGTTCAAAGAGCGAGCTTTAGAAGGTCAAGGTCAAATCCCTTCGCCACGCCAGAGTGTAATTTCTGGAATGAGCATAGCAAGTAGCCATGAACCAGCAATGGGTGCCAGCGGACTCCCAGACTTAAATAATCCTGAGCCAGAGTATGGTTATGCTGATAATGTGTCCGACGTGACCACGAATCCATCAATCATCAACGGTCCAGGTGGTGGCCCCACTGGAAGCCGAGATCATTGGTCGGGTCATGCAACACCTACAAGACTCGATACCAGAATGTCACTCCTCTCTCGAAACTCGGATGCGAATCTCAAAGCTGCTTCAGCAGCTCTTATTGGTGCTGCTGCTGGCGCAGAAGGCGCTGCTGCCCTTGCACACCACAGCAGAGAATCAAGCCAAGACCATGATGAAGAGTGGCGAAGGACTTCTGGGGAGCGCAAGCGGGATACTCTGGTAACCAATCCGTACGAAGGCACCAGTCCTATTGCCGCAATTGGGGGTCAACTGGACGCAAACTTGATGCACCAGTCAAGCTTTCAAAGCGGTCACCAGTATAACGCTTCCAAGACGGGCTATCAAAGTCCAGGTGTTGTGCCCAAGGACGAGGGTTATATGTCTTCTGCCCCTAATGCCCGTTCCCCACGTCCTTTCACCCCGGAACAACGCGGTAAAAATGTCGGTTTTCTCGATGAGAAACGGGACGGTCCAGCCAATGCAGGAGACCCATTCTACGCACCCGGTCACGCTCGACAAAACAGTGACATGTCCCACGGTATGGGTTCACCAATTTATGATAGTGCCACCGGAAATGGAATGGATCGGATTCAGTCCAAGGATATCGTTGCTTTGATGGATCACGTATGTATTCCTTGTTAATGTTCTAGGAGCCTGCTAACATCCCATAGCTCACTGTACGCGATGCCCAACGCAGCGCACGCGATACAGAGATACTTGTCACTCTTGTTCGCGCGGCCGCTGAGATGCGAAATTCCTTTGAGGATATGAAGCGTCTTTTGGCCGATACCGAAGATGTCATTATCACGGAAGTTCAGGCTAATACTGAAAAGACGGTTCAGAAGGTTATCAATGGACCCAGGCCTCTTCCACCAAGTGCTGCTCGCTCAATTCGGCAAGGGTCACAGGATGAGATGTACGATGATATCCCGAACAAGAAGAAGAATGTGTTCCGAAGAGCACTCAAGGGACTCAGCATGCGCAGTTCCAATGACCTTGGAAAGATCGAGGATATGCTTGTTACACTTTTGGGAGAGGTCGAAGGACTTAAAGCAGCTCAAGGATTAAAGAATGACATGCGGGAGGGTGACACTTACAGTGATCTGAATCAAGAAGGCAACTATGAGCAGGACCGTGGGTATGAACCGGAGGGCAATGCTGGTACATCCACCGCTAGCCACGCGAGCCAATCCGGACATCTTTCGATCCCGTTGTCAAGAGGACCAAGTGCAGCAAGAGGTTTTGATGGTCGAAAGTTTTCGGATCACCGTATCAGCACTGTGCCGGAAGGTGACGAAGAAGAACCAGTCTCACCTGAAGAGGAACCTCGCGAGAAAGGAGTTTCTGGTACTCATTTCGAGGATGAGGAACGCTCACGAACCCCAACTCAAGAATTCGCCCGAGCTGGTTCTGCACCTCTGGACACTCCACCCCAACAGAACCTTCCGCAGGGCTCCTTGAGCAACGACAACACGCCAAAAACCGAAAAGAGCAAGAAGCACAAATCTAGTAGCTCTTCTGGTTGGATTCCCAAGGTTTCACGATGGTCGGAAACGACAGCCTCGACTGTTCTACGAGGATTCCGAAGTAGTGGACGCAACAGTGGAAGAAAGGAAGAGTACACACCTCCTTCAAGATCCGGTTCAGATCTTGGCAATTACGCAGAGCCTGATCAGCAATACGAGCAAGATAAACTCCACTCTGGATTTTCTGAGGAGCAAATGCAACAATATGATGAAAATCAGCCTATATCAATGCTCTCCCCTGAGGACCCCAAATACAAGGCTCATCGAAACTCTTTGAACCTCCAGCACCCTCAACCACGACCTGGTCCAACCCATCGATATCAAACGGCCTTGGAATCCCAAGCTCCATTCTTTGACCAACCCAGTTCCCCAAAGTCTCTAGATTGGGGATCTTCAACAAGCATCAATCACCTACCTGCTCAACAGACAAATCGTTATAGCACTGGTACCATGAACACGGCTGGAAACCTATCTCCTATCTCAGATGGTGGCTACTCCAACGGTTCTGCCTCTAATCAGGGTCCTGCCCGTCCTCCCAAGGAACCTCTCTCTCCTGAGCGGCCACCAAAGGTTCGAGCCAACAAACTTCAAAAACCAAGTCCATTAAGTCGTGAACATCTACAAGCTGAACCTACTTACGATGATTATCAACCTGGTGGTTCCCCAAGGTCTGCAGCTAGAAAGCTTTCTGGTGCCATGACTGGTGTGCCAACCAGAAAGCCAACTGGTCCAAGAAGTATGAGCACTGCATCAAAGAGTGGTGAAGGGTTGAATCGAGATGAAACAGTCATTCGCAGAAACGTAAATAGAAGTAAGTACTCCGTATCATAGGCCGCGTCAGCCCAGACTAACAGATTTTAGATACGTTTGGCACGGTAGCAAGTCATCATAGCCATCATAGCGAGGAGTCTGAAACTTTCTGAAGATAATTTTGATTTTTTTTCCTTCTTTACAAAAATTAGATGAGCGACGGGATTCTGAACGGCTTTTAATGAAGATATCTCACGATACATACTACACGCACATACTCGAAGCATTCTGTGTGTATTACTTCACATACCTTTTTTATGCTACTGGTTTAGCAACTCCACTACATGCGACGTTGAAAATTTCGGGCAATGTCAAAGGGGATTTGTTCTTTAGGGGAGGGGAAGTGGAAAGTTTTATGGAGAACTGGGATCATTGATTTGATAGGATAGCAATTTGGGGGAAAGCACTGGATATTTGGGTTCGCTTTGCCGCGGGGGGTTTTCACACGGTTTTTGAGGGATGATTTGATGGATGACGAAAGGGTGGGATGTTGGTGGGGAGGGGAGACGGTGAAAAGAAAGGGGTTGTGGAAGGTGGATTTCAAAGGGAAAGAAAACCCTCTTTTTTGTTCAGAGTAATTACTTTTTTCCAGAGTGGGTTTTCATATTCTTCTTTTTTTAAGGATTTGTTTCCTCTTCTTCGGATGAAGGAAGGAGAGAGGGAGAGAGATCTGGAATATTAATTTGTGGTAGGAGGGGGGGGGGGGAAGGGGGATTCAATGAATGATATTAAGCTCTGTTTACGTGACTACTACGTTGCTATGTGATGTCCTCACTGCCCTCCCACCGGATCCTCCGGACTTACTTCCCCTCCTTCCTCCTTTTAACAACGACAACGTAACCGGAAGCAAGGGTCTCCCGCCTGGTTAAGGTTAGGAGGACGCGTGGATGGTAGGTTTTAAAGAGGGTTACTTGGTTTTTGGGATCTTACTTTACTTTGAGGGTTGGTAATAAAGAAGGGGGTTGGGGTGGGGGTAGGGGTAGGGATATGAGACGGAGGGGAGGGGGAGGGGTTTATTTTTGTTTGGTTGTTGAGGGGATGGTATAGGTAGTATGGAATATATATTTAGGGGGGTTAATATGAGGGATACAAGTAGTAGGATATACCTAAGATATAAGATTTAGGCGTGAACACGTGACGGGTTATCACTAGCTGCAGCTTTTGGGATGGGGTTTTGGGATGGGATGTGGTATTGTCTTGTGTTTCTCTTTTTTCTTTTTGTTTTTTCTTGCTTTCTTTTTTCTTTTTTCTTTTTTCTTTTTTCTTTTCTTTCTTTTGGAAAATATTGCAAAGGGTGGGTTGTGAGAGTATAAGTGATTGATTCCTTTGGTGTTTTGGAATGAAGTGTTTCGTGGGAAATGTGGAAGGAGAGATTTGGAGGGAGGGAAGGGTGTAGAGAGTGCTTTTGTGGGGGAGTAAGGAAGGTTGATTTGTTGTTTTTTTGGTTTTGATTTGGTTGTATGGATTATTAAGATGGAGAAGTGAGATTTCTTATGTGATTGAGGTAGTTGTCCTAGAATGTTTTAAGTCTTCAGATACTATACTTGCAAGTAATCAAGTTTACCAATCCGAATCTCTGCTACTTTTCTCATCCACAGGTAGGGAAGGAGGGAGGAGGGGGGAAAGGGTCAAACAAAGGTCGTTTACTTTACCTTCCTTTCCTTTGCGTAGCAATTTAATCAAGTTTTTCGAGCTTTCCTTTTTGCAAGGCAACGTCTGGGAACATTGAAGGTGCAAGAGGTGCAAGAGGTGCAAGAGCAAGATTCGGGCGTGTATGTACTGTACTGTACTATACTGTGACATGGCCGCGTTCGGAAAAATGGACCCTTCGAACAACCACACGGACAGGCCGTGAGATGCACAGAGTGTTTGATGACCTCTGAGTGAGACGGGAGGGAGTACCTGGATTGGAGAGCTGATCGATCTCATCATATCTTTTTTCTTTTTTTGTTCTGATAGGTTTAGAAAATCAGGTAGCTTTGAGGTTTGTCTTTGTCGGGCAGGTCATGGAGTTGAAAAGGCCGATATTGAGGTGAGCTTCCTGTTCGGCATCATGAGGTGCTTCAATCACACATTCATTTAGGAGCTGCCCACCCACACCAAAACACCCAAATTTAGCAAAGGACTCCCGGAGGGTGTCCAGATCGACGGGTGTAATGGGAAAGTTGAATGACGATGACTTGGATGTACTCTGTACGCCCCAGGGAGCGTGTCCAAAATTGTATCGAGTCTTGGGTGTGGTCTCCTCGCATATTTTCTCTGGGCGACGAAAGGGTGGTTGCAGTAAGGACGTGTTATTGCAGCGCCTATGAGTCCTGCTGCATCTATATGGCTTGACTGACTGACCGACTACTTTGTCACTCACTTGCGAGGATGAGAAGAGGCAGAGAATGGGTGGATGGATGGATGGATGATCCCCAGGATGGCTGACTCGAGGCGAGCGAGGTTTGGGAGGGAGGTTGTGGATGGAGGAGTGGCGACAAAGGTCCCTGGCCTTAGCCTGTGGTTTTCTTGAGGCCAGGCCAGGTCGTTTGTTCTTTTCACGGGTTTCGGAGACGAGGATTCCCCTCCTATATAAGAGGAATTCTGCTAGGATACATATCTTCTTTCCGGGGCAAAGAACGACATTAAACGGTGGCGATGGTACTGGTATCGGTACGTACCAGTAGTAATTGCCAAGGGAAGCAAGCGGTTGACAAGACGAGCACGCAAGCCAGATCGGATCGGAAAGGAGTGGACGTAAACTTCGCTGCAGTACTGTATGAATGCAGGGGTTGAGACTCATGGAACGTTTGGAAGGCGGATGGAATAATGAGGCGCCGGAAGGCTGGGGTAGCTGGTTCGCTGGTTCGCGGAGAGCTATTCCTATTACGAAGTACCCACGCCCACTTGTACCAGTAGACGGACGACCAGGACTCCTGGTGGGGGGAGAGGGCGGCGTGGAATTGTTGGTGTCGGTGTCGGTGATGGTGGTGGCTCCGTACTGTATTGAAATTGGATGTTGCATAGCATGGCGGGATTATTGTAACTTGACCATGGGTGGGAGTTGTTTAGGATTCATCATCATCCGTCATGCCACTTCCAGCTCGTTCAGATTCATGTCAGCTCTTCCTCCACCTGCCATAATGCTTACTGGGAACCAGCAGCCAACACTCGTCAATCTACGAGATAATAATAGGTCGTACGAGACGCGTATTGTACGGCTAAAGTAGACGACTTTGGCCCTTCTCACTCTTTAGTGCCAATGATTATTATCGCCGCAGAAAACTTTGTGCAGCAAGCAGCAGGTCCATTGGTCCTCGCTGAATACCACCGCTGGACCAGTCGCAAGTCGAGCACCGCACCGTTCAATTGCAGTCTCTCCGATGCCGGACCCGCCGAAAGCATGAGTGTCATGCGAAAGTAATATAAAGATGTCAGAAGAGTGCAGAATCGGGTGATGCAACGGGCTGGAAATGGGATGTAATGGTGTAGCATAGGCTGGGATGGTCTATGCCACCATCTGGCAATGGCAATAATAATGGCAATGGGACGAGAGATGAGCAAGGAGAGGTGAGTAATAATGAGGCGAGATTCGAGTTGTACGGAATAGATAATTTGTCAACACACGGTCTGGACTCGTCTATCCAATCGCATGCTTCGATGCGGTAAGATACCCGGTTAGCACTCTGTACGCACTATAAAAAGCATTATTCCAGACTTCTAGTACAAATAACGTAAACATCTTAATATACCTGGGTTCATAAAAAGTAAACCTTTTCAATTGGTACTCTAAACTCTTTACAGCCCCTTCTCAAAAGTAGCAAGAAACAAGGGTGATCTACTAGTACGCTACAGGGTATTTGGCAAGGTATCTTGTGTATAAATTGCTTTTTTCTACAGGTTCTAGGGTCGTAAAATATCTTACTACTTTTAAGAAGGGGTTAAACTATTTTAGTTGTATGAGGCGTTTAGGATAATATCATTGCTAGGTGCATACAGACCAATGACCACTTCTCTTACTCGGTACGAATAACTATGCTTTAACTTGATTATCAAAGATGCCGACAAGGCCGGCACTTGCACTTCAACTTGCTAGTCTCCTCTCATCCACTGCGCTTTTTCTTCTCACGGTAGGGGTGCGTGGCTCGCCCTAAGTAGAAGTGTAAGCGTAAGCGTAGTAGCGTACTACTTCTAGTGCCAAGTATGGTTCTCGTCAGAAAAGTAGTGGCCGTTGTAAAGCGGAGTGAACGCTGACGCTGATACTAAAACCAATGCACCGCCGTTGACCCTTTTTTTTATTTTAGAAAAGGGTTGGCGTTGCGAGTCAGCCCAGCAGCTGGTTTCTTCGCACATCGCACCTCGTGAATCGGTGCAGTTGTTTCGTCTTTTCCTCCCAAACCTTCGCACCCCAATCCCAAACACGCTCCCAAAAAAAGCCAAATCCCACGTGGAATCATGGGAGAATAGGGAATGGGAAAAGTCAGACGCCATTGCAAATGTAAGTGCAAACCTACTGTACACGAGCATTCCGTAATTGACGGGTTGATAAACCAAATATATCAAAATCCCTACCCATACTCCGTGTGTACCAAGTAGCCACGACCCAGGTCAGTAGTCTACGGAGCACGGCCTTCGTATATCGGTAGTGTGCCTCATTTATGAGAAGCGTGGCCGCCTTACCCTTACTCGTACCGTGGCCCCAAGGCGGGCGTAAATGTACGCTTGTCGCATGGGCGGATCCCAGTCCCCACGCCGCCTGCCTCTTCCGCCCCTTTCTAGCCAATATATTTTCCTTTGGTGACCCAAGTATCACCCCCTGGGACTCAATGCCTCTGCTTTGGGTCGGTTCCCGCCCGCCGTCCGCCCTGTCGTCGACTCGTCTGTCCTGAGCAAAAGGGAACTCGCCTCCATCTCCGCGCTGGCATGCTGGGTACCCGGGGGCTTTTCTACTTTCAGTAAGCATAAGCATAGAGTGGCAATGGATGGAGTACCGATAATACTTCGAAGTACTTCTATTACGGAGAACTTGTACCAGTAATCGTAGTCCGTCGTACTCTTCCGGTAAAGTACTCGTACTTCGTAGTCTCCCTTCTACTGGCAGCGTCGGGTTTTATATATCAAGGCCCCCCAGGCGGCGCTCGCGGATGCGGATGCGGGTGGTCTTGTCTTGCGGGTTGCAGTCGCAGTCGCAGTCGCATTTTTCATCATATCCCATATCCCATATCCCATCCCATCCCCATCAAATCTTTTGGCGAAGGGTAACCTGTCACATTTGGATTCCACCGATCCACCCCCTCCGCTCCGCCTGCGTCGTCAGTAGCATTTTGGATCGCCAGGCCCAGGGACCAGAAGGCGAAAGCAGCAAGCAACAAGCAGCACTACCCCTGCTCTGGCCTGCCCTTTCCAAGTCTGCCAATTTGTCTCAGTCTCACATCGCTTCCATTTGGCATTTCGTTTTGGTTGCGCTGCGCTGCGCTGCGTTGCGTTGCTTGCTTGGTGCTTGCTTTGCGCTGCGCTGCTCTCGTTCGCTTTGTACTTGGTACATGCTTCCTCCCTTCCTCGCTCCTCCCTCCCTCCTTCCTCACAACAACAACAATAAAACAACTAGTCCCTTCCACCACTTCCACTTCCCACCCCCTTGATTTCTTCTGCTTTCGTCCTCTCCTACACCCTCCATCTCACTTCACCACCACCACCATCACCACCCAACTAACACCTCTTTCTTTGTCACCACCCTCTCCCTCCACGCCTTGGGTAGCGAGTCCGCACCCATTCCAGTCATTTCTGAAAGCCCTCAAATCAAGGATCAAGAATCCTTAGTGTGCACACGCATCCCCAAAAAAGGAATACTGCAACACACACTAGACATTCTCACCCTGAGCACACGTCCACCACGCCACATACACCAACACAAAATATAGTTGGATCTGAATAGACAGGCGAGAGGTCTTCGCGAAACACGGCACCGAGGTGAGTTGCACGCGTCCGCCTTGCAGCGACACAAACATTACACACCTTCTTGAGGTGGCTACCCGTGCTGCCTCGAGACATTCTTTCACAACGTTCGAAGGAGCTGGTTGTACAAGCTGTGTGCTCCCGCTTCTTGAATCCACGAGATCAAGAGCCGTGCAACTGCAGTGCTTGTTTGTTAACAGGACCCTATACTGATATCTATCGCTCTTAGACGGTTTCTTTTGCCGACTGCAAGACGGAGCAACACTCATTTCTGGGCTGTATATCAATTCTAGTCCCGAAATCACTCGATCACGCCAAAAGTGGGCCGTAGGTCTGGGAGGAACAGGAACAATCCAAAATGGAACCAGATTCTGGAAGGGGAAGGGGGAATAGCAACAGCATCGCCCCAGCAAATGGAAGAACCGGAATCTCATCAAATAACGAAGGAACCTCTCGAGATGCCCCACAAAATCGCTCTCAATCCCCGGATAGTAATCAAGGAGAACCTATGGCCACGCCGGAAGAGGAATCAAAACGCCAGTTAGACATTATGGGTGACGCTGTAGATCAGTCGTATGGAATCAAGGGACAGAACGAGTCGAATCAGATTTTTGGCGGCAGCCCTCCTCGAGATCCCAGATTATTTCCGTCCACTTCAAATACCGAGAAGCCATCCAAGCCAAATAACACCCTCGAGCCTCCCGTCACCAAAACAACTCTCAGTGAATTAGACGTCAATAAGATAGTCCATAACCCACGTCTTCGACACGATATCAATTTTGATCCCGATTTGCATTTCAGGCCTAATTTGGATGGGGAAAAGGGGCGGAAGAAGACGCAAAAATCGAGCCAGTTTTGGGATACTATGCGAGAACAACTTTTAATGTACCTCACCAGGCGTGAGGAATTCGAAGCACAAATCGGGAACGACGACTGGTCACTTCCATCAGTGCTTAATGCCATTCGTGGGATTCTCGAGACTCTAGTACCCCAGCGTGATCGTGCATCAGTTGAGGAAACATTCAACGTTGAATTGCTAATGCAACAGTTCCGAATGGGGGTTGCGGATCTCGTGAAGCTGGCAACGTGGCTCTCGCAACTTCTCAAATGTCACTGTGCTCCGATGAGAGATGATTGGGTTGATGAAATGGTTACCCAGCTTAGCAACGGTGATCGCAATGGTGATGTGACGTTGCTAGTGGCCGGCATGCAGAATTTGCTTGGTGTATTGGAAGCCATGAAACTTGTGAGCGAGTAATGATCACTTTATCAAAATTCGTACTAATATTTCTATAGGATGTTGCCAATCATCAAATTCGTTGCCTACGCCCTCTCTTGATCGAGGATACAGTTCATTTTGAGCAGAAGTATTTCATGAAGAAGATTGCTATGCGAAAGCTTGAACTGGCTGAATCACACGCCTGGTATGGACGTGCGAGTTGTTTACCAGATGTTATTCCATTGGACTCCGCGATGCAATCACAGGTGTCAACCTGGAATTTCATGAAAGCACTCGTGGCTCTCACATTACCATCACGAGGAGAGGCAATACCGCAGACCTTTGCTTTTGACGAAGATCGTATGGTCAAGTTTCGTACTGACATGCAAGATTTGATCAACTTTGAAATCTGCATGTTCATGTACAGGGGCTTGGAGACTCAAAATCGACAAGAAGCCAGAATCGCGAGGGAGGATACTCCAAACATGTCTGCGACTTCATCTCCTTTCTTCCGACCTGCGTCCCCTGCAGACAATACTATGCTTTCCTCACCTACAATCCCATCACCACACCATTTCACATCCCGGACGAAACTTGCAGCCCAGGAACGAGGTCATTTCATTCGCACGTTAACAGGTCGACAAATCTGGATTCCTAACGTGGAAGATGATATGGCGATGTCCTCAGCCGGCTCGAGCCCAAAATCGTCACCGACTTCTATTGCATCTGATTCTGAATTGCATATTCCTACGCCATTTTATCTCTCGGTACCTGTTTCCGATACTTCAATCCAAGCCCGTACTTCTCTGCAGGCCATACTTGCATCTGTGACTACAGCCGATAAGTGGAATACTCTACATCCAGCATTGGCATTGGAGATTCTGCGCTTGACGAATACATCACTCACACGACTACCACAGTTTGAATCACATCTAGCATTCCACATCTCAAATCCTAGCTCGCGATATTACCAGGAGGCAGAGCAACGCGTTTTATCCCAACTATTTCCGGTTCTTCAGAAGCTTGTGACGGCATACACACCATTGACAAGCGTACAAATCTTTGATGCCGCGGTTGGACCCAAATCTGGTCCTGGAAATTCACAAACACAAGCTGCTGGTGCCAAGGCAGAAATTGACGAAGTTGCAACAAGAATCGCCCACATGGGTATTCTGCACTGGAGAGTTTGGGCTCCATTGGCCTACTTGGTTAATCCAGACGCGGAAGAACAGACTGATATGAACACCATATCATGAGTTTGAAATTTGAAGCTGGGTCTATCTGATTAGAGTCAAAGCCTTTGCCGGTCTAACTCTCGGTTAGCCTCAGCATACGTTGGGCTTCAAGGGCTGGATGTTGGGCATGTCTAGATTGGACCGCCACCCCTATTTCATTTGTTTACTTTTTTTTTGTTTTGCATCTTGCATCTGAGGTTTTCGTCTTGCCAGCCTGCTTTTTCCATAGATACCCATCCGACCGCCTTGTGGAGGACGCACATATTGTAGTATAGATTGGGAAGAAAAATTGTCCTGTTGTGTTCTTTTTTTTTTTGTTATGGAGAGGCGCATGAATTTGGAATTGGTGGGGATTGGAATGGGGGCAAACATTGGAAAGAGAGAAGCTCTTCTCTTTTGCCCCTGACTCAAAATGATAGACATTTTTTTGGGCAGAAAACCTCATTTCTTTATTCTCTCTCTCTCGCTTTTGTTGGCTGTACTATTTTTCTTCTTCTAGATATATAGATGGGGAAGGGGGGATGGAGCTACCACCACCACTTGGAGGGCTCCTGGGCAACACATTTATCAACTTTTTTTTTTGGTTTTGTTATCGAATTGAATTGGCTGGCATATTTTGAGGCGCAAGATTGGGAATGGGTGGAACCTGAATCCTTTTCTTTTGTATTGTACTGTGTCCATCTTTTTTAGCGTTTGAATTAGGAGTTTTTTTTTTTGTTTATGATGGCAGGGAGGAAGGAGGGGGTATAAGTTGTGCGTTTTAGCTTTGGTTTTGGGTTTTGGGTTTATAGTAGGTTAGGTTAGCTTAATTAGATGAGATGAGTATTGAGTATTAGCTTATCTTTACGGTTTTTGATGGTTGTTGTTTTTTTGTGAGGGTGTGTTGAGGGGTTAGAGAGGGAGAGTGGAGGGATGGACTTTTTGGGGGATTGTTTTGTGATTGGTTTGAGTGATTGATTGAGTGATTGAGTGATGGAGCTGACTATCGTGGAGAAGTGGGAGAATCGGGTTTGGGTTCTTAATAGGTAGGTAGGTAGGTAGGTACTTGAGTGTGAAAAGTGGTACTGTAGTAGGGATAGTAGGGATGGGAAGGTTATATAGTACTTCTATAGTAGTAGCGTATTGAATGAGTAGAGTAGAGTGGAGGCACGTACTCAAGTAGCTTTTAGCCCTACTCTACGAGTAACCTACTCGCTAAGAATTAAGTAGGTTAGAGTAGGGAGAGAGAGTTAGTATAGGGTTCTCCGGCTAGCTAGCTAGCTTTGGTTTAGCCGAGCGAGTCGAGTAGGTACTAGCACTTGTAAATACCATACGGAGTAAAGCTATTTTATTCTGTCTTATCTTATTTGTTTTTTTTAGAAGTAAGGAGATGTGAGAAGTATTTTTTATGGGTATAGGTGGTATAAGAGAGTTTGTAAGTAAGTAGTAGGATAGAAAGGGAGGTAGGGGTATAATGCTTGTAGAGAATAGGCTTTCTACCTATAGGGATAAGGATAAGAAGGGGGGTTTAGGGAGGAGGGAGGAGGGTTTTTGGTTAGGTGGTGTTTATAGATAGATAGCTATTTAAGTGTGGTTAAGTAGTTTAATTTAACGGTAATTAACTAAGATACCCCTTAGTTTATTATAAATACCTGAGATACCCCATAATATGTACCCCTTAATTATAGGGGTATCTTAGTCGTAAAATCGGGGTATATTAGTCACTTTTAGTTAGATTTAGTATTCCTATTCTTACTATTCATCAAATTAATATAGTAGTATAGTTAAGTATTAATGAACAAATCAAATCGACGATCTAGCGGTTGTTTTTAAGCACTTTCGTCCTAAGTAATATCGCCCCGAGTAATATTGTCCTAAGTAATATCGTCTTGGATAGTACCCTTATTCTATATAATATCCTCGTCCTAAGCAAACCTGTCCTGGCTAGGTAGTATCGTCCTAAGTAGTATTATACTAAGAAATCTCCCCTGCCTACGAGTAGCCCTAACTATAGTACTTGTACGTGTTAGTAGTACGGGGTAAAACTCCTAGGTGAATCCGACCTCGAGGTAGGACACCATCTAATTCCCCTTGATCAATTGTAGTACTTTTGCGAAATTCACTATAAAATTGACTGAGATGCCCCTGTTTTACGACCGAAATGCCCTTGTTTCTCGCCCATAATTAAGGGGTACATATTAAGGGGTATCTCAGTCACACGCCTATTTATTAAGGGGCATCTCAGGTATTTATAATAAACTAAGGGGCATCTCAGGTATTTATAATAAACTAAGGGGTATCTCAGTCAATTACCGTTAATTTAATAGTTTGATGTAATTAAGTATAACCCGTGAATACTTGATTAGCTACTTGTAAGGATTTCTTTATACTAGTACGTTAGTAAGTTACGAGGGTTATTTTGGGGTTTCTGGTGATGTGGGTTATGAGGAGATAAATGGTGGGGGATTATTATGTTGGTTTAATTATTGGTTTGGGGATTTTTGTGGTATAGTAATGTGTTGATGTGAGGTGGACTACCTTGTGAATTACTGTATGGGTTATGTGTTGAAATGAGAAGAGCTGGTTATCGACATAACTTAATAATTGGGGTATAAGATAACATACCGTACTCAAAAAGTCTGTCAAATCAACCATCGTGACCTTACCTTATAATACTTGATAAACAAGGGAGGTAGACCGTAGCTACTAACCACCTCCTGTTGTAAGTGGCATAAAAAGCATTAATTGAGGGTATTTCAATCAGAAAAACTTATAAGATATGATATGTGGTCTAGGAGAACCTTACCTCATATCTCCATTTATCTTATGCTAAAATGTTACCTTATATCCCAGTTAGTACGGTATTTGAAAAATTGGAAAACAGTCTCTTGATGGTGAGAGGAATATCATATTTGCCTCTTCAATCTTTATTTGGAACGCTCATTTGAATGAGCAGTGCTCCTGAGATCAAATTCAGAGCAGAGGGGAAGGAGACCAAAATGCCACCGGATGGAATATCCACTTCAATCTATGCTTCAAACCACAAGACCACGCACCTCTCCCTCACACCCAGCTTCACTCAAAAACGCCATGGCTTCCTCTTCCGTCCCAGAACCACTCTCCAATCGAATTCCCGCCATCTCCTCGTCGAACCCTCGTCCCACCTCACTCATCTCACTTTCCTCTCCCTCCTCCCCCTTGTGCGTAGCAACATAAATAGCACTCCCAAGAATCATCCCACTCCCACCTACACTCCACCACTCGGGCGTCAGCCCAAAAACCACCAGATCAAGCGCCAGTGCAAAAAGCATATTGGTATACAACATATTCGTCGCTCTTCCTCCCTCGCCTCTACCACCCATCGCCAGACCTGTGGTGAGGAAGAGCTGCATGATGAACCCGCAGAACCCGACGAAGATCAGGAGATACCACTGTCGGAACGTGGCGGGGAGCTGGAAAGATGGGGTTCCTTCGATGGGCGCGAGGAGACTGATGCTGGAGATTAGGATGCAGGAGACGGCGAGGTAGTTGATTGAGAGCAAGGCGTGGGCTCGTTGCCCGATTAGGCGGACGATGTTTATGGCGCCGGCGCCGCCGAGGACGCCGATTAGGGCGATTGTTACTGCGGGGAGGCGTTGGGCGGAGGTGGGGATGGGGAAGTCGCTTTCCGGGGCTGTGGAGGTGATTGTTGCGTTGGTGGTGGTATTGGTTGGTGATGGGATAGATGTGGAACTTGAGTCGGATGAGAAGAATGAGGTTGGACGTGCGATCATGACTACTCCTAGCAGGGAGATGAGTGATGCGTATTGTGCTGAACGAGGGAAGGGCTCTTTGAGGAAGAGGTGACATCCGTAGGCTGCGACGGTTGGTCCGAGGAAGGTTATGACAATTGCTTCGGCTACTGGGAGATAGAGAATTGAGTCTGGTTTGCGTTAGCTGTGCTTTTGACTTTGAGAAGAGAAGACACAGGTGTTTCTCTTCAGCCACTTGAGTGAGAATTGTGTAATGCTGTTCGGGATAATGTAAGAGCGCTCAGGAGAATCTCAATTCTGCACTGTCTCAAAGACTCCCACAAAACCATTCTTGATATAAAAGTAAATAAACAAATAAACAACTCACAATAGATTGCGTAAATCCCAACAAACCCAGCAATGCCTCGACCAAACAACAGCCATCGAACCCCCTTTGCACCAAGTGGAAAATCAGGTATCTCCGTCCACCACATCCAAACACAACAAAGCGCGCTGGTCAAGGTTTGTCGCGCAAAGAGAACTTGCAAAGGACTCATTCCCTCACCCTCCAATTCCAACAATCGCGTTGCAGCATTCATCAACGCGCCAAACAATTGCGAGACGATGACGAGAAACAATCCATAGTTACGGTGCCAGAATTGACGACCTGACGTCTTGAGTCGTTGGAGTCTTGAAGGTTCTGTGTATTGCAGGCTGGAATATACTCGAGGGGGACCGCATGATGAGATGGAGCTGATTGAGAGCCGACAGAAGGTTTCAGGATCGAAGAGTGCGGTTTCTGTTATTTTGGCGTTCTTGTCGGGTTTCAAGGGTGCACTTAGGAGCTCTTCTGTGGTGGATCTTGAAAGTGTGCTGGATAGTGAGGACGAGGACTGAGGACTTGGAGGCTCTGTTTGTGGAGTCGACATGATGCATTCTAGTACCAGAAGGACGAAAATGTTGAATGAAAGCCGTGATGTATGTTCATAAACAAGAGGAGGTCCTTTGGCTGACTTGAAGAGACAAGGATATCAGATGCGACCAACAACTGACTGAAATTTGTCGCGTAGAAATCTCAGTATGTAGTGCTGCGTTCTGTAACAGCTAGAGCACACCGTTTTCTCGCTTAGGTCTCTCTTCGTGTTGCAATTGGTTGAAAAATTGCCCCACTGTCATTATACAATTGAAGAAGGATTCACCTTCGCCTTCAAAAATACGGTGAAAAGTCATTGCCAGCATAGTTATGTAGGTAGTCTTGTCAGGTGGGTCTACACAGATCTACCAGTAGTTAAAGACTAACCTACGAGTCATCTTTCCTGTTATCCAATTACAATAACTAATTGGGTTTCTAGGGAACCAACTAGCTAAGTAGACTAATAAATTATGCTTTTTGCTTGTGATCAACCATAATCTTTGCATGTCAATATGGGAACACGTGCTGGAACATAAAATGATACTTAACAGAAGTACAGTACAGTGATGTTACATCATGACACAGAAGTGATGAATAGATTCACCTCATTGAAAAATTCGGAACTCGCCTGTTGCCGCTCATAAACAGAAAGATGAATGATGGGGAGGAAATCTAGGGTGACTCACAATTATGATACAGTTGCTGGTTGGTGGAGGGGTGGTGAATTGATCTATCTATCCTTAGATAAAGACTTTCACAAAAGTGAAGTTTTAAGAGTCCCTTCTCTCAGTACCTGAGAATTATTTCGTTGTATCTTATACACTCCTTGATTATCTCTCTACGTCTATCCGTATTCTCCTAATTTACCTGGCTATGCTCTGTCATTTACTGATACTCCCTTTTAAGTCTTCCTATTACTTTCTATCTTATTTCTCTCTTATATTCACCCTTTGATTATCCAACTTGCTCCTTTCAACTCTTTGCTACCTAGGTACCTTCTTTTTCATTATTTCTAGTAGTTCTATTCATGCTATGACTAATCCTTGATTGTAAGCTCTTATACCTTAAGAAGCTTAAGAAAGATAAGTAGAGTATACTCTTTACTTCGACTAACCTAATAAAATAGCTTGTTCTTTGTCGAAAGTAATGCAGAGAGTAAAGGGATAGGACTCTAAAAAATAGGTTAACGGGTATATAGCTATTGTTATTACTGTTCTTACGTTATTGTAAAAGCTTTGTATTCATATAGATTTAACAAAGTGACGAACCAAACTACACCAAAACATTTAAATCTTAATTCGCAATTAACTGCAAAACCATGCAAAGTAGACTCTTACAATATATTATTTGTATATTCTATTGTAGTTCATAAGTACTAGACTTCTATCAACCAAAATATACAGTAGAAACAGAGGTAGAAGTGGACATACGACCCGGTTTGGGAGTACCTGCAAAGCCAAAACCTATATCCAGTAATGGTAGTGCGCATGCATTTGATGGTGATATCGTCTCATCTGACATTGATGTTCCCTCATTTGATGTCCACGTGCATCTTCGTAGGTGCTATACCAAGTTACGGAACCAGTACTTGGGTCGTAGACACCCCAAGTATTCCCATTGGTACGATATTCGTCTTCTTCATCTTCATCTTCGTCATCCTCGTCGTCACCGTTATCTTCGTGAGAAGCTTCACTTGTTGAATGAGTAGTTTGAAACCGCACAACTCTCCGTGGAGGAACAACAGGTGCCTGAAAGTTCTGTGGTATCCGAGGGGCTCTGCTTCCGCCAGCATTTGGGGTGTGAGCTGAAACATTAAATGTGGTGATTCCTTGTGTCCTATTTGCAGGGCGTCGAGTCACATTGGGCAGAACGGAATTTCCTAGGTTGCTCATGTTTGAGTACTGCGGAATTTGACTTGAAGACCTCGGGTTTCCGGCATTAGAGTATTGAGGAGGTTGGTTTGGGGCATTATTTCGTGCATTGCTGGGGGTTTGGTTTGTATGCCTTGGGTTTCCAGTGCTAGAACTACTTGTTGGAGGTCGTAGCGGTGGCATGGTTGACATGAAATTCCTGACATTGTTAGATGTAGGCTGAGTTGGGGAATTATTTGAAGGATGTGGCCGTTCAGTAGTGAAGTTATGGCCGCGGCTGCGGGACGAGGAACGACTGGTTTGACGTGGCATGGTTCTTGATTTTCACCTGGAGAGGTAGATAGCTATGATGAAGGAGGTAAATGGTCTGAAACAAAACATGCTGAGGAAAGGGAGCTAGACAAGAGGATATGAGACGTGGCTTATATAGATTTGGAGGTTTCAACGAGTGAATGTATAAGGATATTAGCGGTGATTGTGGCAATCCCAATCAGGAGTTGTACCGTACGGATATCCCCTCAATCACAGTTGTATCCAGGCTCTTTAAAGGGTGGCTTTTGGGATTGGGCAGAGAGGGTGGAGACATGAGAATCGACGTGTCGTTTGATATGATAGATTACACTGAAATGTCTCAAAAATCTTTGAAAAGTCCAACCTTTTCTGCGCCAGCTACTCTACAGTAAAGGGCGAGTTTCTCGGAAAACCATGATGGGAATTTTGTTATCATTCTTGACTGTCCTGACAATTGAGAATCCATAGACATAAACGGTCAAGTACACTACCTAGTAATTGATAACCACAAACTCCAAAATGACGATACATTCAGTATGTAGAAAAGGCTTTCGCCGGGTATATTGACTCCAAGACGCCATCCAATGCATTGAGAAACGAAACAACTTCACATCTGGTCCTTATTTTCCCGCGCCACTCTTGCCGCCGACAGTGTTTGTGTCGGCATCATCATCAGCATCTCCAAGCTCCTCCTCCAATGCCTTGACTCCAGACTTGATGATTTTGTCGTCGTTTACATCAACCAGCTTCTTAGCACGATCGATTTCGGCCTTCTTGTCGATAGACTCCTCAATCTTTCCAAGGTAGGCTGGATTCTTCCGGCAAGCGAACTTAACGTCGTCCAACTTGACCTTTTGGCGACCGGCAAGTTGAGCGGAGCGCGCAGACTCGAAGCAGATCTCGGTGATAAAATCGGTCATGATTTCATCAAAAACCTTGCGGGTGCCATCAAGGGATTGAGGAACATCGCCGAAAGCGAACAAGAAGTGGTTGACTAGAATCTCATTAGACATATGGACCTTCAAAGTGTGCGGCGCATTGTACTTACGATCTTGATCACTAAAGTTTTGCTGTCCCCGATTCTTGCCAATACGCGCTCGAGGTTCCATGTTGTTTCTTCTAAATCGAACACTTCTCTTCCGAGATCTAACTTGGAATCGGGTTTTGGTGGTGTTATTTCGACGGTTGCGAAGGCGTTGGAAGTTGTGGAGGTCTTGAGAGTTGCGAGGGGCTTGATGAGCTTGAGCTGCTTCGACGTTGACCGCAGCGCCAGCGGCCTCGCGATTGAATGTGACGTTGTGATCATCCATGAGGGTAGGTGACGGGTAAATACCGGATATCGGCGAAACTTTGTTCCGCAGAAGCTTAGTTGTTCCTTACTGGACAGACAGTTGAGGTTGTTGAGAGAACAAGCAGTCACAGGCGCAACGTCAAAGAATTGCGATACTTACAAAAAGATGGTATGTAAGGATCCTTGAAGGCTGAGAGGCATGGCGAGGAAAAGCCCCGAGTCGCTCTTCACTCTGACAAAGTTATTTTACTGATTTCACTTCCAGTCCGCGCTCTTCAATTTCCAGTCTGCGCTACTGGTGCTTCTCCTGATGATTTGCACCAGCGCATACTTCCACCAACTGTTTCCGGGCTTCATGGATAGGAATAAGGATGGGTATGCTGTTATCCTAGGTCGCGAGCCTATATGTGGAAAATGGCGCTAATGGGAAACGTAGGGCGTTCACGGGTGTCTTTTGGAAATGCGCCAGGATAGGAGAACGATTAAGTCCATACATTAGTATGTGCTGTGTCATCATGGCTGTAAGTATACATGGTCTTGTAATTTGGATCCAATCTAACAGATTCAGGTTTCTATCTTCATCGGTAATTGAAGTAAACATAGGATGATTCGGGGCGTTTTGGGCGTGATGATACCAGGTGGACTTGAGTTCGGGCATACCAGAGATCACATCTAATGATGTACATGACGGAGCAACAATACACGAACTCTACAAGATAGAAGAGGTACGGGGTCATGGAGCAGTATTACAATTCAAGGCGGGCGAGGGGTCGCTGTACCATACACGGATGTGGTCCAGGAAATCACTTTTCTATGGCAATGAACCGAAAAGTCTTGTACTTTTGTATAAAATTAAACACTCCCCAACGCCTTCGCTAATGCAATACAAATTCTGTGAACATCATTTAACCGTTGATACTCGTTCCCGCTGAGTCGGTCTCTCCCCAAATATCTCGACTTTCCTGCTCTACAGCTCTCATGGCTCCAGCGACCTCTTCGAGTTTAGCAACGACATCTAAAACCCCGGCATTAACTCTTTGGAAATACCGGTCGTTTGCTTCTCTCCTTCTGCGAGCCAAGATTATATCCGCTTCTGTCTCTTCCTCCAACTTGCTCCCCAACTTCTCAGCAGCGCCGCCTCCACTGCTACTTCCAGGTCGTAAGCTCCCAGCAGTGATACTCCCTCTCGTATCGAGAGTACTTTTCCCTTCGCTTCCAAGTGTGAATTTTCCTTTGCTTTCCTTGTCACCACCTTCTACGACTTCATCAGCCTCGCTCCTAGCCCAAGCTTGTGCCAGTCCAATTTGCGCCGCCCTCAATTCATCCAGCGCCTTTCCATGCTCAGGTCCAAAAACATGTGTTCCATTCACAGCACTGAGCTCCACCTCCTCCAAGGTCCCCTGCATCTCTGCCCATAACGCATCCGTTCTGTCGGCCTGTTTCTTCCCCTCTGATTCCTGCTGTTGTCTAGGAAGTGTGGTGCGTGGTAATGAAGGTCCCGCCATGGCATCAGCAGGTGTCTCGATACCCCGTGTACGCTGGGCTATAGGAGCGCGTGTAGAGGTCAAAGTTGAGGGGTTCGAAGCAATGACAGGAGGTATTGTCGGAGGGAGACCTGGGAGGGAAACATGAGAGGCATTTTGAGAAGGAGGACCGAGAAAAAGAGCCGGAGGAGGATCTCTTATGTGCTTAGGCTTAGTCTTAGGTGATAGTTCTAGCTGAGACATTGCTACATGTTCGTTTCCCTGGTTGACTGCCTGCGGCGCAAGAATGTAAGCTGTGATGGTAGGTTTGCGATTGGCGCTTAAACGCGAATTGACCTCGGGAAGTTGAACTATCGGCCAAATTATTTACCGATGGCTCCCTTGGGCTATCAGTAGAACAAAGTCGGGGCGAAGAACTTCTCCATATATCGAATTGTGTCAAACAGATAACATAATCTGTTTGATTATCCCATGTATTTGGAATAATCTTCGAAATCTTGTCAAATGTTTAGCAGATCGAATTCAATTGCTCCATAAGTTTAGAAAAATCTTAACTAAGGACCTCGGTAACCTTGGAAGTTGAGAGATCACGTGTATTTACACGTGCGGGGCGGCACCCGTCAAGCGAATATTAGCCCACCACAGGCAATTTTGCAGAAGCTCTCGATTTCTCGACTTCAACTTTTTAACGACAACCAACAACCACAGCAACCCATAACGCCATAAACCGGTAATTGCTCTCCCATTACCCCCTCCCTATCACTTTTACACCGATCCGATGTCAGATTCGAAATCCTTGGACAAATCGCGTTCCTGCGATCCTCTACCGTTTTTCGCTCGACCCCAACCACCATCACCACCCTCCATGACAGAGATATATACTGACTTCAAGCCATAGCCATCATGGGAAAAGGAAAGCCACGTGGTCTTTTGGCAGGAAGAAAATTACAGAACCATCGACGAGAGCAAAGGTAGCGCGATTCGTCGTCCAGATGTTGTCGAGAATGATCATTCTGATGCTATTCACAGATGGGCCGATCTTTCATACAAGAAGCGTGCGCTCGGCACAGCCTTTAAGTCCTCGCCATTCGGAGGTTCTTCTCACGCCAAGGGTATCGTTCTCGAGAAAGTCGGTGTCGAAGCCAAACAACCCAACTCCGCTATCCGAAAGTGTGTCAGAGTTCAATTGATCAAGAACGGAAAGAAGGTCACCGCATTTGGTAGGTTCTGGATCTCATCTTCTACGAATAACGGTATATGGGGGGACTGTGATGTTTGAGTTCAATGGATTGGGGAATGTTATGAGATATATGCATGGGGACATCTATAGGAGAATATGGACATATGGAAAGATCAAGGCTAACTATGTCCTTTTCACAGTACCAAATGACGGTTGTCTCAACTTCGTAGACGAGAACGACGAAGTCCTACTCGCTGGTTTCGGTCGTAAGGGAAAGGCCAAGGGAGATATTCCTGGTGTCCGATTCAAGGTCGTCAAGGTCTCTGGTGTCGGTCTGTCTGCTTTGTGGAAGGAGAAGAAGGAGAAGCCAAGATCATAGACTGGTTCTTCAATTTTCTTTTGCGCGAATGGGATTCACAATGGGGCATGGTGTTCATTTTGCAAGGTGCGATGGCCACGTCATATAAAGGATGGGCTTAGCATTATGGGATGCGAGTGAGATATCAGCATTGAATCACACCACCTACTACAAAGTTTGGAGTTTTTCCAAGATGCATATTTGGTGAACCGGTGCATAATCTCAACATACGACAATTAGAATTATGGAGGATTAAATTCTCGAAACTACGAAATCACGATTCCAATTTCTACATATATTTCTCAGCCATGACAGCATGAAGTTGACCTCACTTTCAAATTGACCACACGTTAGTAGGGGACGTGCAATATCTGTCAATTGGCGCTTCTTTGCCAGTTTCCTGCCCTCTCTGCTTCCCGCCTCTCCATTGATATTCTAATTCTTCCCATTTTGTGTTCTCTCTTCATATTCTCGACTAAGCGGCAGCTGCATTGACAAGAACTCTCAGGCGTGGAACAAGCAACAAGTTTTATCAACCAAGGTCGCCTGTCTCCGATCAGCTTCACAACTCTACAGCATATAATTTCCCCACCTGACTAAGTTTCATGCCGCTATCCCTCGCTGTTGTCTTGGCCAGAATAACAACTTACGGAACCCTTCCCTAACTTTAGGCTGAGTAAACTCTCAAGCTTCACAACTCTACAGCATATAATTTCCCTACCTGACTAAGTTCTATGCCGCTATCCCTCCCTGTTGTCTTAGCTAGAATAAACAATCTACGGAAGCCTTGCCTAACTTTAGGCTAAGTGAACTCTCAAGCTTCACAACTCTACAGCATATAATTTCCCCACCTAACTAAGTTCTATGCCGCTATCCCTCCCTGTTGTCTTAGCCAGAATAACAATCTACGGAAGCCTTGCCTGACTTTGGGCTGAGTGAACTCTCAAGCCAAATTTGGGTGGAGTAAACACGATTTCCTCGGGCGGTTTACCGAAACTTTGGTCTTGTGCCCGTAGATACATTCCACCATGACAGCCTTTAGCTTAGCCTCCAAGATAAGTTCTGAAGCCTTTCCTAGAGCAGGACCTCACTTCTAATTCTTCTGAGCCACTTGGGAAACACGATGGGATGTAATATATTGGTGTTTCTTGTAATAGTTCAACTTAGTCATTGTGATCAGTACTGCGATTTCACTTGTTCACCTCTTTGTATACTTAACTACCAGGGTCCAGGGGACTCTCGTCTGTTCGAAACCGCTTTATAAGCAATTTGAACACCTTGAAAGTTTGAAATGACTAGACCTGCCTTAGTCTATAACTGAAAGGGCGCTTTATCTTCCCAATTATGCTTATACGATGATTTGGCTGCCGCAAAACTAGACAAGAATCCAAAATAAGAAAGTTGATCATTGAGGGAAAGATGCAGATTTTTGTTATTCTAGGGTGCATTGTGACTACAGATAAACCTGGATATAAGGATATTCGTGGGGGCAAGTTTCGTAAGGATATAAACGAGGTTATCCTTATAACGAGGGTCTTGGCATAGGCGACGACATGATTATCTATTTAAGTGTTAAGAATATATAACATAGTACTTACTAATTCATATATAAGACTAGTAATCTACTAATTCTTATTACAAAGTACTAGTTTTATACTTAAAAATACAAAGAATTTATATAGAATTACTAAATTTCTGAGGATTAAAAAACTTCTAAGGATATAAGTAAGGGTATTTTAGGTGGTAAAAAACTTTTAGGACCTAAAAAACTAAGGATTATCTTATCTTAGCACCTAGACCCTCTTTATAAAGGCTTTTAGTAGTGTAACAGACTCGATATTTCTTCTAACCTACTACTTGGAATTCAAAGTGAAGAACCAAGACCAAAGGTTCGAACGACAGATAAAGAGGGGTATGACGGCCTCAGGCTTCCAAGGCACCAACAACACGTGATGGAGCTCCAGCTACGTAACAAGTAGTAGGCTTTTACTCCCCCCCTATATAACCTACCCGCTCCTACCCCGACCCCTTATACTAACCCTACCCCCGGCCCGCTACTACTCCGACGCCTACCTACCTCTAGCCTTTATTTAAGGGTCTAAGGGAAAATAGTAATTATTTAGGCTATAGCCTCTAAATTAACTTTTTAATACAGATTTCGAGCCTTTAATAGTCTACTACTTTTATAGATATAATATTCGGGTACGCTTTAGCTAATACTTTCGATATTAAATTTTTAATTTATATTATTTTTATAAGTACCCTCTAGGTCTAAGATAATAAACAAGGTCGTTAAAGCTAAAAATAGCTATTTTTACTTTCTCTAAATAGATTTTAGCCTATAGCTCTTTATAAACTATTCTATAACTATACTACTTATTAAGACCTAGTTAGCTAGGATTTATAGAGCTAAATAAGCTCTATAAAATCCCTAGGTCTTATTATAATAGAACGTAGTTTAGTACAATAGTTAATAAAGAATAAAAGAGCCTTCTAAACTAAGCGATAAATATAATTTTAGGCCCTCGAAAATAGGTATATTCGGGTTAGTTTTTATTATACTAACTTCTATATAGGCTTAAAAGATAGCGCTTAATTAGCTCTATAATATATTAATCCGCGAGCTAAATATAACCGTAGTATATTAAGTTATTTCGAAGTATTTAGTCCTAGGTAAGTATATATAAAGTAAGAATAAAAGTACTAAGGCTTCTACCTATATATGTAACGGTTATAGTCACGAGGGTTAGATATCACATGCTCGCTCGGCGAGGCGCGCTAGTACTAGCGCGCACGACCTGTATTTAGTTCCCAGCTTTCTCGAGCTCTCCTTCTCTCCTTATCTATTGTCCTAAGAATAGAGTGTTGTTTGTTCCGACTATCTAGAAGCACGTCTATTACATTATACTTATATATAGCTACCTATATAAAAACAGGTATATTAGGGCTAACTTTTATTATACCGACTTATATATAAGCTTAAAAGAAAGCGCTTAATTAACTTTATATAATACGTATTTATAAGCTAAATACGACCGTAGCGTATTATATTATACGCTTATAAAGTACGTAGGTAAATAAGGCTTAAATACGTATATACCCTTATAGGAATACTAAAACTTAATTATATCGTATAATAAATACTTTATAATAACGTAATACGCGCCGGTTATATTTAGCTTATAGATTAACATTATATAGAGCTAATTAAGCGCTACCTTTTAAGCCTATATAGAAGTTAGTATAATAGAATTTAACCCTAATATACCTGTTTTTATATAGGTAGGTATATATAGGTACGTATATAGGGGTATATACGTATTTAAGCCTTGCTAAGCCGTATATTATACCTAGTTTATAAGCGTATATCGAATATAATATAGGTCCGATTAATATATAATACGCTTTCTCGGATATATTAATTAAAGAGCTTTAATTTACACCTAAAATCGCGATAGTCGGTATTATTACGGATATTAACTATCGTGTAAGAATAAGGGGACTATGTCGTCGCTTTTTAGACCCTGAATTAGAGCCTGTCACCTAAATAATCCCTATTTTCCCTCAGACGCTGGATGGTCGTTTGGGGTGGTGGGCTGTGATTGGCTGGAGGTGGTCGGGGTCGGTTCGGGACCGGGGGACCGGGGGGAAATCGGCCATGTAACCAGCGGCTGAGGGCTGAGATAAGGATTATCCTTATACGGAGGTATCCTTAGTATATTCACCTAAAAAAATCGGGACCCAAAATTTAAGGATATAACCGAGGTTATCCTTATATCCAGTATCCTTATATCCAGGTTTATCTGTAGGTATACTTTACCAAGCTGCTTTATTTCATGTTAGAGCTGAATGACTCACTTCATAATATGAAATAGCTATAAGAGATTTAGAAAATCGAATCAAAACAATCAGATTCAACCCGAACTAGCTTAAATACAAGTAGAGTACTGTCAATTGTGTATTAGGTAAAAATATTTGAACTCTCGTACTTCCATACCTAAGTAGATCACGCTAGCCTCGTCAAATGACCAGGCCAAAGAGCTGCTCAGGCAAAGGAGCAGTCCATTCACCTACACGTCGTTGCGGAGCAACAACAGCAAGCACTAGTCCCAAATAAGCACAACCACCCCAAAAAAGGTTCAAAAATATAAAAACTGCAAAAACTTAATTTCCAGCCGTACAAGAACTGCACAGGGTCCTCAAGGAAACTCAGACACCATTTCTGGCCGGTTTATTACTTCGCTCCGAAAGGCCGCGGGCTTATGGCCTGTGTTAACGTGTAGCCTCCTCACGACTCACGAGTGTCGCCCCAGTACCAATCTGCCAGAAGCTCTTCCCGCTAATGTCGATTGGTATTGGGGGTGGTTGTGTTATTTGTGCTTATAAAGGCAAAACCTCGGAAGGGGCTCCGGGTACCCACAGTGTGGTGGGGTCTTTAGAGGGAGAAGAATGTATAGATCTACCCAATTTGGATCAACAGAGACAGAGTAAACACTTACCAGCCGGAGAACTCCTAATCTAGGAGGAAACTAAGGGAACATGCAACGAGAAGATTTTGCATATGGAGGCCCATAGTCACTCTTATGATTTTACTGGAAAAAATGTTCTACCTCCTTAGAAATGTATTAGTAAAGACTTCCTCCGTATTTTCGAATGCCTAAAACAATCCTCACTTGTAGGAAATTATGACGTTTTAGAATATCTAAATGCATTCTCTTGAATCTTCTAATGCTATCAGGCACTTGAAATAATTATCCCAAAAAGCCTTAGGTCGATAACCTGGACTGACTCCTGAACAAGTATTAAAGATGTGCTCATTGTGCTGTATTGCTGTTTCACTTCAAGAACACATAGCAACATAATTTCTCAAGCAATTATCTCTATTACTCGAAATTCTTTCGATTAGAAATACACCCAAGCTATTTATTCTCAAATCGATCGTATAAGTTTCCCAATTATACAAGTCTTTCTAGTACAGCGTGGTTTCCGAGGGGAGTGAGTAGAGCAATGTCCAAGGTTCGTATACTACCACATTAGTGAAGTGCCACTAAAGTAACAGAGAGTTATCTCAAACTCTTGTCCTCCTTAATGCTCCCTCGTTCTTCCTAGCAGGTTTGCATAGTCTACTCGAGTACCAAAAAACTGTTATCATTGCCCTGTAGATACTTATGAATTGCTCAAAAGCCTGAGTAACCAACATGCTTGTTCTAGCTCACCTTTAGAATTACGAGGATGTCCGAAGGGTTCGATCCTTCGTTTCTCTATAAGTGGGTATCAATACCTAGCTCTACCAACCTCAATTGAGAAGAAAGAAGAAAACATAGAAGGTTTTTGAGATATTTTATATGAATAAAAACAAGTAGTGTAATAAGATTGATTGATAGCTACTCTTATACCCAGCAATTTTCTTAAACGCTTTACCATAAACGCAAGAATTTGCAACTAAGTAAGAGAAGAAATATCTCCACTACAATAGTAATCTTAACAGTAGATCCAGTTCTCTCGCTTAAGGTCAAAGGATACACACAGCATATCAAATTATTCTTGAAGATTTAAACAACCAACTTGATGGAATTTTTGCTCTCTTGAAACGTTGGGTTGTTTCCTAAAGTAAGTGCCTTGAGACAACCGTCACAAATGGTTACACGGTCCGGTGCCCTCAAAAACAACAAGAAGAAGAATAATAGCTCCCCAATAAAACAAACACCACCTAATTACCGCTCTGCACCAAAACATCCATCATCTTCCCCGGTCCCCGCCCAATAGCCTCCTTCGCACTAACAACACCCACCGTCACTGCTCCCTTCCCAACCGCCTCAGCCGGCACAGAATACCTCCCAACCTCCTTGCCCACAAGACTCTCCACGTCCCGAACAATGGTAGCATTAACCGCCTCAACACTGCGATAATAAAGTTCCTTTTCCTCTGTACTCAAACCACTAAATCTGAACTCCTGCGCCGTACTCCCGAACCCACTACTCGTTCCCGCGGACGGCGACCCAAAATAATGAGCCGTCCCATTCTGGCGCGTATTTAGAGAAGTCCCTACAAAGGAAGGAACGAGATCCTTAGATTGCCGAATATGACGGAAGGGCTGTAGGCCAGTGGGGAACACCGGTGTTCCTTGGTATGTAAGTTTGAGGCCCAGGTCGAGAACGGCGTCTAGGGTGAAATTTCCTGATGGTTGGACGAGGTAGGATGTATTGGCAAATAAGGGGTAGGAGTAGGTGGATTTGTAGTATACGCCGCCTGTGGATTCGTCGGTACCCGTGGTGAGTTGTTTGCTTACTTGGATTGCGCCCAATAGGGTGTATTTTCCGTAATTGGAGAATGTGAGGTTTTGAGTCCAGGTGACTTGTCTCTCACCACCCGTTTCTGTCTTGATAAGCGAGGAAACGGAGATTGTGCGTTTGACATCGGTGGTATAAGTGAGAGTTTCATTGGCCCCCGTGGCATTTTGTGTCAATATTTGAGAGACGCTGATCAAAGGTGCAGGAATAGACACTGTAGGGGCTAGACCTGTAGTGATGGATGATTCTGAATCCTGCCAGAGAAATATCTTTCCCGTCACATACCAAGACGCGCCTACAGTTTCCGTAAGCTCTCCACCTTCTTTACCGTCATCCTCTATGCCAGCAACCCTGATCTCAAAGGTGTGCTGTTGTCCATCTGAAAGTATTGGCAACCAAGGAGTAATATCAATTTCGTGCTCTCTCAGATCAAAAGCATCAATACCGACAATTGGTCTCCATAACCCAGGAACAACCCCGCCGGTAAAGATGACGGGAAAGGGCCACTGTACTCCAGCAAGTTGGCCATCAATCAAGACTTGAACTTCGCGGAATGTCGAATATCCGTATAAGGTTCCAGCGTATGGCTCAAAAGTATTAATGTTCGATTGCAGCACGTTTCCCCACCAGAATTCTTCGGTTGATTGTCCGCAGGCTGAGATGGAAAAGACAGCTCGGTTCGCATTTCGGGGAAAACTTATCGTGTTTGTAGCATTCTCACCAGGGAGTGTGAACAGGCTCGCAGAATTAGTAGAGCCCTTTCTCGTCGATATTGGCACAATCAAGGATGCAGGCGAGGCAGTTTCTTCACTTGTATAAAACGTAGCGGTCAAGGTTGTGTTGAATGGGCCAGTATAAATATCATTAATTAGATTTCCAAGGTCGAAAATGAGAGTTTGGGGCGAGTTCCAAAAGTACAAGTATTCTGTCATGTCCTTTATATATTCCCAATGGATCCCATTCACAGTAGGCTCCGCTGTGGATGTCCTCCAAACTTCAGTATCATTGAAATACATGAGTGCAAGTCTATCGTATTGTCGGCCAGATGATTTGACAGAGAAATTCATGGCGACACGATTAAACGTACAATCTGGAGGTGTGTATTTTCCTGGTTGAGTTTTAGTATTGTACTAATCAATTTAAGGCTTGGCAACTTACCAACAAACGGTATGCCGTATGAATATCCAAAAGAATGATCCATTAGGAGGACTTGACAGCTACTTGTCGTGTCGACGGTAGCTATAATTGGGGTGGTTTTTAACCCATCGCTCGAGACGGTACTATTGATCGCGCCAGCGGGAAATAGCACAGGTGGATAGACCTGGAAGCACTCCAGAACCGCAGAAGTTGGCGCCGCGATGACTGCATGAACTGCATTCTTGACAAGATTGTAGTTTGCAAATGACGAAGGGGCTATTCCTTTTGAATTTCCAAAAGTGTAGCAGCCGCCAAAGACCCATAACAGAGCTACGCAGCATCCGGCAATAGTTGAAGCAAGTAGCTTACAGCTCCCGGGACGTTTTCCTTGGGGAGGGGTGATGTGTAGATGGCTGACCGAGGTACCTTCCTGCGTATACGAGGGAAAAGGTGTCGTATATTTTACCATTTCTCGTGATTTCGTGCTCTGGCTATGTATTTTGGAAACCATATTGAGCAACGATTGAAGGTGGAGGGAAGTGGGTGAAGGTGGAGGGAGGGGTGAAGCGAATGTTTAAAAGTGGGCAATAGAGAGATGGGCAAACTCTAAGCACCATTGGCAACCTCCAAATTGTCCCAGTAACGCTTTCGTGCGTCGGTAGCAACCTGTTGACCTTCGAAACGATGCTGAAAATAATTGAAGACGGCGAACTCGTCTCGGGTCATGACGTAGCTTGATGGACGAGCCTCAATCTTGGACCAGATAGACGCCAGAGCAGTCTCGAGCACGTTGACAACAGTGGGGTCTCGAGCTCCTTCCTCGCTATCCCTTGCAATCTCAAGCGCTTGCGGGACGGTAGTACTGCTTTGAGCAGAGTTTCCGTTGACACCACCCATGCTGGTAGCGATAGACGATAAGATGGAGGGGTTTTGAGCAAAGAGAGGAAGAAGGTTGAGGCCACTGGTACAGTATTTAAAGGACAAAAGAGGCAGCTCAGACTCGTGGAGGGCGAACATGATTGCGGCGGGGGGAGGGATGGTAAGAGC
Organism: Hymenoscyphus occultus; assembly: GCA_900536445.1. Lineage (NCBI taxonomy): Eukaryota > Fungi > Ascomycota > Leotiomycetes > Helotiales > Helotiaceae > Hymenoscyphus > Hymenoscyphus occultus. Next base: position 42,241 of record UNPT01000054.1, read on the forward strand.
CAAGTGGCGGACGACGTATTCTTCCGGAAGGGAGAATGGATGGATGGAAATGGAAGGCTGTCAGACAGACCCAATGAAGTGGATGGTGGATGGTATGACAGTGTTCTCGGCTGTTGGCTCTTGTTGGTTCGATAGGTTGCAGCAGCAGCGGCAGCAGTTGAGGGCGTTTGTGGTGTGGGATATGTGTGGGATAAGCGTGGGATATGTGATGGGAAGCGATGCTGTGTGATGTATGTGTGATGTGATGGAAATATTGGCCAAGTATAATTCTTACAAGTAGGAGGCGATGAAGGGAGGGGAGACGGTCCGTATTTGTTTCTTTTCGGGCTCCCCTAATAACTGGATACCAGCGATGAAGATCCAGAACCAATTTCTCCCCTGGCACGCCGACTGATTCGAGTGTGTGAACTGACTCCAGGAAAAAGTCTTCTTTACGCCTTCACTGCTTGGGATTGTCGTTTCACGCATCCATCTTTACTCGAATAGCTCCGGTACGAGCCTGGAACTGGGAGAGGCAGAACGTTAACCTCCACCACCGCCCCACGGAAAGCAGCGGTGGCTTGACTCCTGTTGACCCGACCTGTTGACCCTGCCGTGGAAGAAGAGCCCCAAAGTTAAACCTTAGGCGCCACCCGCCAGGAAAGGCCCCGCGACCAAATAAGCGACGAAAGGTAAACACTCGACGGGCAACTCTCATCCTGCGCGATGCGATTATTTGCGTCCCGGGTTGTGGGCATGGCAGCATTTCTTGTGTCATCCAAAGTGTAAACACCCCCACAGCCGAGAGATCTCCGAGTCAGTTCGCGAAACCCCGGCCCGGCCTTCTGCCAGGGTACTTGGAAGTAAGTAAATAAAGTACTCGAGGACTCCACTAAATTTAACCTTTGTCACGCCTGGCAGCCTGGGACGAAGCAAAGGACTTGTTCCGTACTGCCCGTACTCGAGCGTAGCGCAAATAGTAACTCTTGCCCTATCTCGGTACTCGTACTGACCTGCGGGGTGGGCTGGTTCTGTGCCAGCGGCCCGCCCAAGGCGATCATCATCAGCGGCAGGCTTGTATCGAGCACTTCGTCCCAGGCATAATAACAGTTGGGTTTATTTCAAGTATGGGGGTTGTTGCCCTGTACAAGTACTCTACCGAAGCCCCCCCGCGAACTCAACTTTGGTTAGGCAAAATAAATCGCAAAAATATGAATTAAATTCTGCAGTGTTCTTTGACGTCGGTCTGGTCAAGGTGGACATTCTTAGATATTGCTGGCACGAGTTACAGACGAAGTGAAGGGTGGTACAATGCAGTCATCTTGTTCTTGGGGAGAGGATGGATAAGGATCAACAAGCCCTCACACAGTTACCAAGTATCTAAATACCTTACCTGCGTACTGCCCAGCGTTTGATAACTGCGATAACTCTTCTTACTTCTACTTGTGACCCACGGCGGAGAAAGCCATCTACTCGGCCATTCCTATTTTGCAGTGACGGTCAACTGGTATCGTATTATTGTCTGGCGATACGCTCTCCTATTCCCGTGTACCGGTATTCCTCTGCCTCTCTAGTACAGGTACAGGCACTAGGTCGTTGCTCGTACTTGCACCAATGGCCCAGCCAGGCCAGCCCCGATGTCGACCCGCAACACTTGTATTTGGTACCGCTCACAACACCGCATTTTCTTCCACCTTAGCCTGTGCAATGGGTCATTTGACATCACCATTAACCTAAAATGATGTGATTCCGGAGATGCAGTGGGAGGCGATGCGACGCTGTTGAAGGTTTTGGCGCTTCCGACAGCCCCTCCCAATCATATATCATCTTCCCAATATTCCAGGTTTTCAGGCTACACTAATGCAAGTATCAACTTCGCGGCAAGCTTCCCGCTCTACATATGAGGTACGAGCACCTCATCCGCGCCAAACTACCTACTCAGGTACTCACTCTGAGAGAAAGTCTCCAAACTACTCGAGTAAAGTCAATGGAAACACCACCAACTCGGCAATCTTACCGAACATGAAGTTTATCTTTTTTAGGGATAGCGATATGCTGCTACTTAAAGCTACTTACTTTCTGTCCTTGAAGGTGCGTCTCAATACCATAGGTCAGTTCGCAAAAAACTCTGAAAGTCAACGTGGTCGAAAACCTTCTTCACTTCTCAGCATCCACAAAATAAGGTCATGGTCGGGCTTCAGACGGACACCATCAAAGTTTCGTTTCCTTTACATCACAGAGAAAATGCGCTGTTCCTCCGATGTGTAGGTATTATTATACTGTAAATCTTACTTGTACAGTACTGTACTTCGTAGCTATCAAGGGAGTGGATGTTGCACGACTCACTACAAATGAAATTCCATCAAATTAAACCACCACCGGCAAACTTATTCACGGCTTGCTATCCCTTCTTACCATGAGATGGCGCATATGTCAACAACGTGGGAAACATTTTCGACTACGCCAAGATACTGCAAAGAGCCTCAAAACGTGAACCGCATCGGAACGCACTGTCAATCAGCCTTGTCGGTGACAGACAGCAAAAGCGGCAATCATTGGTACTCGTTATGGAGTAGTCGCTGCACCAAATCCAGCAAAATCCAGAATTCTACACCAAGTTGGACCAGAGAAACCAGCTCCTTCCTGCCGCTTTGAAGTCCGTCCACTGCGCCGTTCGTGATCCACATTTTCCAGAAGTAGCGTTGCAGAAGCCGACAACCGATAATGAACCTTCGCTACTCGAGGGGCGGGTTCTTCCTTGTTGTGACTACTATGTACCTAAACGCATTTAAACTCTATTCTCTTAATCCTTCTGGAAACCATCCGGAAAGAGTATAAAAATTGACCAAATCTTGAAATCGCTTTACGCCTGGTCAATCATTGAACCTTTTTTGGGCCCATAATAAACCAACAGCCCCCGCTCCCGATTATACTTTTTTGCCAACTTCTTCACTCACTCCTACAATATTGTATGTCGTAGAGCTCCCATCTGATAGTAGCGTGCACATATCGGCAAAGTCCAGTTGAATGTTGCAGGAAAAGAGTACGAGCATCGGCGAGGCACATACTTCGAAGCAACTCTGTTATTTCTACGCCAGATTCTAACTTTGAAGAACGGATTACGGGCTACGGAGTTCTCAGTACACTAAGAGTGGTTTTGCCGCCGATTGCTATTTTAATATTTTTAACGTTATAGTAGAATAAGGTATACGATTCAGGATATAGATACTTTATATTGACCAAGCTAGGTCTATGTCAATTGTTCTACTGGCGAGCGTGAATGGGATAGTCTGAATAACTTGAATCTTTTCATGGAATCAGACTCGACTGAGTACTATTTACTACTGCATTATGGGATAACTTGTGATTAAGTTTTTATAGATAACTGCGCTTGATTCCCTTCTGTCGTCACAAATTACTATCTTTGGGTGTCTAGCACGGCCTTCGCACGGATGTCGTCTACTTCTTGGAACGAACTCAACTACTAGGCTCTTACTAAAACTCGGCTGCAAACCCTCGCCACGCGAAATCAGATCGGCCATCTCATCGCGATCGTAACTGATTCACTAGGTCTTTTTAGGAGATTAGCCTCTTATAACATACGAAGTACAACTGTCGATAATGATTTGCAACACTCCAGCAGCTCCCAACAATGCATGGTACGCCGACAGACTTCGAAATCGACACTAGCCTGTAGCTTGGCATTCTTGCGGTTCTGAAAATTCATTTCAAGTATGTTTGACACCATCGTGCAAGTTGTTCGGAGTTGCAATTTCTGCTTTGAGCTTTGACTTCTCAAAATCTTTTAACTCATCTTCTCGCAAAGAAGTCATGCTTCGAGCCTTCGATGCGAAAACATCGAAATATGCATCAAAACGGTCACCATATGAGACGCTTACTAGAAGTATTTAAGAATCCAAATTGTTTCATCAGCAGGTGGTTCAAGTAGACGCAACTCTCTCGAGTCCTATTCTAAAAATATACAGGTCATGCGAGATGATTCTCGTGAACTTTCATCGACGTAAACATTTTGTGGGGGAGTGGCTCCAACACTACTGGAACAATAGTCGTCATGGAGCAAAGATTTTCAAGTAGCTGTTGATTTTTATGGGACGCGAAGAAGTTGGCGCCGAATTCGATCGCCGTTGTTTTCACTTCCTATACGAGTACTATGGCAAGTACGAAACGCCGATCGAACACTTGTATTAAAGCAAAATTCTTACTTACGGAAAGTAAAATAGTAAGTTTGCAATAGTAGAAAAAAAATCAATTTCGAAAGCCTACCACGGCGCTTTTCTCTAACAAATCCAGGGGTAATAACGCCACTACGAACGTCGTTATCGCGAGCTCCTCCTCGGGTACTCCGCTTACTTTCAAAAGAGTATGGTTTTAGCAGTTAGACTTAGTATTGTAGTCTAGACTGGCCACTAAATCAGATTCAGGTATGTCTAGTACGTCTTGTCACATGATACACGGGCTATTGTGCGCGACGCTTAATCAATTACAATTATTGTTTTTAATCTTGATTCTAACTTGTCTATAATAATGAAGGGTCATACTACGTACATATAACTCTAGTACTTTATATAGACGTTAATAGAATCGAATATACTATGAATAAAAGTAATTACCCTAAACCTGAAAATTTACATGTACATTACATATACGTCAAGGGGATCAGCTTGAAATACGCTAGCGGCTATGTCCTTCGAAGCTAGATAGCTTAGTAGAAAGACGATTAACAATACACACATCTTTGTCTTGCTCTAGTAAGGGACATAAGGTTTATATTCGAGTTGTAACATAACCTAAACGCACGTAATATCTTCGCTCTATGTCGTCCCCGTCGGAGCTCTCTCGGGGTTGTTAACCGGAAGTTTAAAATTTTAAATAAACGTCAGGATGGTCAGGTGTTAGCGAACATGTGTCTTGTGTTTGTCCTCTCTCAAAAACCCAAAGGCCAACGAATTGAGAAACCGTTTCAAGAATGTTTCCAGAGTGTAAACTTTGCGCATCACTTAGTCAGTCGTGGAAATGTAAGCGAGCGCGCGCACACACTCAAAATAAGGGTATTTTGGAGAGTCTTGTACTCTCGGAAAGAATTGCTTATCACTTTTAAGAACCTGCCTTTTTTGTGAGAGGTGGCTTCATTAACTATCTGATGGCTCGTTTTTCTTTCCAGATCGTTTATCTTGTCTTTTTAAGCATACTTCCGTGTGTGGAGTTCTCCGACCAGGAGAGTCCTGGTGCTACTCATGTCCCAAAAAGAACAAGAATTTGATAGAGTCACGTGAGCGGTATCAACTCTTGTTTCTACCTGCGGGAAGGTTGCTTATCAAGAGGGCCTCGTGATGGGTAAAAGTGCGAGTATTTAAAACGCGATGCATAAGGCATCGGGGATTTCCTTTTCGTCTTAAATCTGAACATTTACAAGTCGTTGTTTTGCTGTTAAGAATGTGCCAAGTCGTAGGAGAACGACCGGTATATATACCGGTACTTAGTATTTACTTCAATACACCTACTTTCGCGGCGGAAAGAACAGCGACAGGAAATGACTCTTACATTATTCCGATTCCTCGGAGGAATTGTATAGTTCTGGATAGCTGAGACCTCTCATGCGGCAATCGTCAAAACAATTAAGCTGAAACATTCGGGATATTTACTTGAACTCGGAAAGCCGATTATTCTTGTCGTTATCACCCAATACTCGTAAAGGTAGTCGAAAGGAGTGGCGCAACCGGTCATTCTTCGGTGTCTAATTGCTTAAAGGGAATTTAGGTAGCTTATCCACAAACGCTTATATGCCAGTGCGACATGTCACGTAAAAAAACATGTGGATGTTGCGACAATAATTGTCCATCGCGGGCAACTTTTCCCATTGCGAAGCCGCCGCCTAGTGGACAGGGGATAGAATGGCTGAAGCACGACTCGTTGTTGCTTCGTTGTACTTTGAAATTTCAAGTACTATTTGGCTTCGAAGTATATAAGAATTAGGTCTTTATAGTGATATGTTGTGCGGTGATTACGTAATAACTTATCGACCAATCAGAGGATTTAGAATTTTCGATTAATTTTTTTTCGGATTTTTTCAACCACCGCAAAATAAAATTTAATCGAAAAGTGCTAAATCCTCTGACTGGTGTAACAGTTATTACGTAATAAAAAAAACAAAACTCTATAAAGACTTAATTCTTATATACTCCGAAGCCAACTAGTAATTGGTTCAGATCTTCTGAAATACTTGTGTTGGTCTAGAATACTCGGCCAATTGTTTTCATTATCTGAAATGATTCTAACAACTTCAAGCTCTGAAAATTGACGCTAGTATGTGAGCTACTACTCTCTGCCAAGTCTTATGTCCAAAGAGGGGCACCCTCATTAGACAAGAACCAGCAGCATTTCGTTGAACTCAAGTTTCATTTGGTTTTGGCACTATTACTTGGGCGATTCCAGTGTTCTAAGTTAGAAAACGTGAGCTTCGAGGGAATTGTAGATTTGTGATTCTTTAGTCCTCTATATGATTTGATAATTCTAAATCGTCTCGCTTGGTGTCGTTAGTCTATTACGCATACAGCCAATGATGACGCGCTTTTACGTCTTAGAAAGTTGGGCTACTTCTCCGAGGAAGTGTGGAGTATCATAGTAACCCAAAGGATACTCTGGTCATTCTGCTCACTTCTTCATCAGTTTTTCTACAGAAAATTTCGATATTCTTGCAATGGAAAGTAAGGTAACGATCGTCTAGTGGCTAGCGCTCTGGAATAGAATATAGATTGCTCAAGCTACTTGCTTTTCGCTGCTACTCTCTTTGACGGATATGAGGTTGTATTTAATTCGATACAATTACAATCTTTTGGTTTTGTGTACTCCAATTCTAGACATTTTTGGATAGAATAACTTTGGGGTCTCAATATACAGAGGATGCGAGCCTGAAATTTCGGTAGAGTTGCTCGAAGAATGAGTACACAGGCTAAATTTTGCCGAAGCGAGAATTCGAACTAACGGCAATTTACGAAATGCTAGGCCTGTTACCTCTAGAATCGCTAAGTCGCTTAAGTTTACGCGACCTAAGTTGCGAATCTAATGGAATTAGTAAAGATGCGATACAGCACAATGAGATTTGGGGATTTTACATAGGTGGCCTTGAGAAAAGATCCCCAGGTAAGATTAAATCGTCTTCACATTCATTCTTCTTACTCTTCCTAAGCCCTCCAAGTATAATTTTTTGGGGAAAACCTCGCCGGTAAGGGGAATTTTGATGCAAGTGATTTGGTTAAGACAGATGAAAGATTTGTTCCATAATGGGCGAGGAAAAATATTGGGGTACGTATGCCGGATGGAGATAGTACCAACGCCAGTGGGTAAGTTCTGCGATAGTTCCTCCTATCGTGATAACCGTCCCTGATTAGTGCCTGATGTCACAATTCTTTCTGTAATGACGAGGAAATTCCCACAAACCCTCGAGTCCTTCTCTCTCCATGTTTTCTGCATCACAACAAAGTTACATCTGTACTGACCTTCGTTTCTCGTTTCGACAATGCGTCCTTCAGTCCTTTAACAGTCACTTCGTACTGCGATCTTTTCTGTTATTGTCCCCCAACACATCTAATCCAGCACTGAGAACGAAGCCAAATCCAATATGCGTTTCTCAAACCTCCTCGTTTCGCTTGAGATAGCCCTCCTCGCGGGGGTTGAGCAAGTAATGGCTGGCCCGGGTGGATATGTGAGCCTAGTAAATGCATCACCCTACGACTGGGTGCTTGTTTACAAGCATGAATACCAAATGGATTGGCAGCCTAGGGATGTTATCCCAGCAGGTAAGACTCTGGAATACACCTCCGATTTTTGTACACATAACTAATTAAGATTCTTAGGCACCGCCCATCTACATTATTTCGAATACTGGTACCACCATGGCGACACTGGAGACTGCGCTGCTGAAGCAACGTATGTTATGCAAGGCAGTCCCACCAAGCAACAAATCACCGTTCAGGCTCGACAGAACGGCGGCGGAAAAAGGATTGAGATCCAATACCTCGATTCCCTCAGTTCTCTCAACAACCCCGAGAACTCGCTTATCAATCTTGGCTACGTTCATGATGGAGTTGTCCAGTTCGTGCTCGCTAGCAATGATGGAGTGTCATACGTCTCCAGTAACCCTCCTGTCGCTTGGATGCAATCCACTCTCCCAGCCATCGGCTCCAAGACCTTGCGGACGCTTTCAATGCCTGCTAGTCATGATTCTGGAATCTCCGAGTTGACTTACCAATGGACTGGTATCCCACATAATACACAAACTCAATCTGTGCACGTCTACAAGCAACTTCTATACGGAGCAAGATTCTTCGACATTCGTCCCGTCTTGTACTATGGAAATTGGTACTGTGGCCATTTCAGTCAACTCAGCACCGATGACTGGGTTGGTGCTACGGGACGAACTCTTGACCATATCATTGACGATATCAATCGCTTTACCTCTGAGCACCCTGGTGAACTCATCATTCTTGACATCACTCATGATGCCAGTATTGATCGGTGGTGGGCTCGTCTCAACGAAGATGAATGGCAAAATCTCTATGCTAAGCTCTCTGCGATCAATGACCTCTGGATTCCAGAAAATGGCAATCTGCCTTATGACATTTCAACCTCACCGATCAGCTCATTCATCAAGCCAGGTTCAAAGTCTGCCGTCATCATTCGAATTCCAGCGTCTGCTCCTGCACCAGGTAGTAATAACCCAAAGCGTGGCATGCAGATTGCCCCTAGAAACCGTCCAGATCAGGGTACTCTTGTCGATCCCAATATCTACGATACTTTCGATCATGAGGAGATTCCAGTTCTCGACAAGGAAAACGGATATGGTGTCCCCAACACCACCTTATCAGCACGGGAACTCGAGCCAGCTCACAACTTGTCAACCGTTACTCCAAGAGCAGCCTCCGGACCATGGCAACAAGCTTTCATCTCCACCAACCGATTTCCTCTATCTGGCTCTTATGCCGAGACCCGCTGGCCAGCTGTCATGTCTGCGAATCAATTGGATAAGCTCTCTTCTCAGGGATCGGAAAATGATGCTCCTCATATGGGGTTTTGGACTTTGACTCAGTATTGGACTGATATCACGGACTTTGCTACTCCAAGACACAGTATCATCAATATGGCCAAAAAAGCATATCGTGCTCTCTTTACCGACTTGTGGCCAGCTATGAGACGGGAGAATAAGTGGCCAAATCTGATCATGGCAGATGATATCCACAATACTGAAGTAGCAGCACTCTGCATGGCCATCAATTCCTACTTTCCTCATGCTCCATCCGAGGTACAGAAACGTCAATTGGTTTCTCCAGTTCAAGGAAATGGTACCAGATCCATGGACCACAACCGCTGTGAAGTCCAGACTCGCGAGCGCAACGAGGCAGAGCTCAAACACTTGGTATCCGAACAACAAAATGCCCTACAAAGCCTTCGAGAGTACCATGAATCACAGGCTAAGACACTGGATTTTGATCTTGTGGATGAGGACACGAAAACACGCCGAGTGATGGCTCAAGAATTCGAAGACCTCCATCAACGCCAGAAGTCCGAAACCATATCTGTGAACAGCAGATTGAATAAAGACAAGGAGATGAGCGCTGAAGAAAAGAAACGCATAAGAGATGAACTAATTGATGCACAAGCCAAGGAACGTCTTCGTCTTGCTAATATGCATGCGCAAGCACTGCAGAACATGAGAATGCGAGGCGGGGATCTTGGGACTGAGTTGAAAGCCCGACAAGCTGCTGAGACGAAAGCGTTCTTGGAGAGACAGGCGAAGGAGTTGGAAGAGCTGAAGAGGGAACAGGAAGAGTTCCTTAACCAGGTATTAAAGTACTACTTTGGAGATGGGAGAACGCCTTACTGTCCAAAGACTAGAGATGATTTCCCAATTCCAGAGATTACGTATAAACCTGCAAGACTTTCTTACAGTAAGAAGGTCTCCAAACCGGTATATACGAGCGCACCTAGCACTGCTCGGCGACATTCTTACGTTGTTGTCCCAACTGGTGCATATCACGCTGCCGCGAGTCCATATGCTCTAAGCAAGGCTTACTCGACATCGGGTCGATACCATGCTGCTCCAACTGGTGGGTATAAATACGTTCCAAAGCCATACTATCCAATTGCAACTGGAGCCTACTACGTTCCATCGAAGCAAAGTTACCCAACTGGTGCCTACTACATCCCCTCGCAGCAGAGCTACCCAACTGGAGCATACAACCCAAGTCCAAGGCCAGGAAACGCATACAACAGACCGTACTACCAAGTCCCCTCCAACCAAAGCGTCTACCAAACCAACGCCTACGGATCCCCCAAACCATACCAAACCGCTCCAGTCAAGGCCCTCTACCCCAATATCACCACAACAACAGTCACCCAAGCTTACGGTACCAACGTTCTCCCTCCCTACCCAACAACATTCTGCAACACAACAGTCTTCCCAGTAGCAACACAAACAGTGACTCTCGCCAACGGAACAACAACGCTCATCCAATACAGCACACTCACCACTTCCGGCAATGTAACCGAGCCACCTTTGGAACCGACCACGATCACCGTTATTGGTGGCACGACGACGTTTACGGTGTTTAGTACGCATACTGTGTATGGGACTCTACCTGGGTTTTCGATGAGTACCTCTTTTGTTCCGACAAGTATGCCAACGACAACACCATCACCATTGTCAACACCAACACCAACGTCAACGTCAACGCCAACTCCGACGTATGCTACGGCTGGTGCGGGACGAGTTGGAGGTTGGGGAGTTGGTGGATTGGTTATTACTTGGATGCTGTTTTGGGTAATGTTTTAAGTGGAAGGTAAGGTAAGAGCTTGATACCCAGCGGTGCATCTTTAGGGTCTACATTTTCTTTTGTATGTGAATATCTAATCTCACTTAGAATAGTTTTTTGCTATCTTTGGATACTTGAGAAAATAGAGTTTTTAATAGATCAGTATGGTTTATATTTCGTTCATTTGCTTTTGAATTATTCTTGTATCTTGAAAATATTTACTGAGCATTATATTTTTTACGTATAGCCTTCTAACCGGGCGTACTAAGTCTTTTAGAAATAGTAGCGATTATTTAAATCTCTATTTCTTGCTACTCTAATAATCGAGAAAGTGAGAAGTTATAAGAGTATTCGCAATCACTTGACTAGTAGTATTCCCTACGATAACATCTACCAAGTAATCTCTAATGAATGAGAAACTAATAACCTCACGGATCCAGAAATAAATAAAATTATCTCCATCTACCTCAACCATGTGGTCCCTCTCGCTAAACAGAAACCTGCTTCAAAAGGATCAAAAGAGGCAAGGGGAGGTATATGAAGGACTTGCGAAATTCACAAGTGGAAGTAGAAATTTGAAGGAAGAGAAAAACAAATCAGTCTCTGCTGATATTATACTATGGTATATCTATACACACACACACAAAGCTTGAAAACACGTGCTATCCAACCAAGCAACCGGTTCCCAGCGCTAAAGCCCCGCAAAGTCAAAGTCAAAGTCAAACCCAACCTCTTCCAACGCCCAGCAAATGCAATCTTTTCCCAATCCATGTCAAAGCCCTTATCCATTAGCAAACTACAAGTATATATCCAGGCACTTATGATCATGTCATTACACCACACCCCCCGAGTTCTTCTTGCGCCGGAATAGAGACGTAGGGTTGAGTCTCTGGCTCATGCCCACTGGCCTCCTCTTCTCATCCGTCGCCACGTCCCCATAAGCTTTTTTGCTTCCCGTTCGACGGCCCGTCTTCACGTCCCTTCTACTAGCGCAGCAGCAGCTCAGACCTGCGTGGATGACGAAACCGAAGATACTAAATGCGGCTCCTACCCACATGAATGCAAACATCTGCGTCCCAACCTCGGCGCCGATATTAAGTCCTTCCTGACTGGTAATCACGTTCCGGAAGATGATAAACATGGCTGTGGCAATGACGGCACCGGCGGCAGTCAGGAGCGCAGCGATAAAGGTCCAGATTGCGAATGGTAAACTCCACCAGCGCGAGTATAAAGTTATAGGCGCGGTGAAGATACTAATGAAATTCATGACACACCCAGTGAGGAAGAAGCCGAACATAGCATGAGAAGCGATCCGGATGAGGGAAAGGATCCTGTTGATGTCTGCTGGGAGAGTGATAGTGGCTCCGGATAGCAATTCATTGAGCAGGATTTCGACGGGGTTGAACCAGTACATTCTTTGGTGGGGTGAGCAGTAGGTGATTCCTTCGTCATTATATCCTTCGCAGAAGTTCCAGAGCCCGACTTGGTAGGAATCGTGCAGGCCAAGTGAACGGGCGAGGGAGTTGACGAGTGTGATGTCGTCGGGCGTGGACACGGGTATTATGTTGGAGAGATTGAGTTTGAAGAAGTAGGTATCTCGAAGGACAGCTCGGTTGTTGAGGTTACCGATTTCGGTCTGAATTGGTTCAGGTCAGTAGTGAAGTGTGGTGGTGGTGAGAGGATGCACGTACGAGAATGATGAAGATGACGGAGATGAAGAAAAATAGACATGAGAGGAGAATCCATGTTTTCCGAACATGTGTTGCTTTTTCGAGGTCCACGCCTGGTGTGTAGGTTGGTGTTAGAGTGCGATCAGAATGGTGTTCTGGTTCGAGAATGCCGTCGGATGTTGATCTGACTTCCTTTCTTTCCCGTCTCCGGGTGCCCAGTGCCTTGAATGTTGGAAGGACCATTTCTCAGGAGTTGAATGGAATGGAGCGAGGTAGGTATTAGTGAAGAGGAGAGAAAAGAAGATTAATGGGACGAAGAGGGTGGATACGAAGATGGCAACAGCACATCTGTTGTGCCAAAGGATTCCAAATCCAGGTTTTGGGGATCAACGGTCAGTAGAGTACGGATACCAGTGTCAGAATTAGTGAACCAGTGATATACGTACGACATCATTGGCGCATAGCAGGGGTTGTTTTGGCTGACAGATTGGCTGGAACTTGGATGGGCGATATGGCTCAGGCCCACAGCTACTGATCTCAGTGTCTCACACTGACAAACCAACTTCCACTGACAAGTCAAACTTTCCCACTTTTAACCCCGCCAACATCAAACATATATATAATTTACATGTATACATAAATTCCCTTTCTTTTCTTTTCTTCTCCTTTCTCATATCTCGAAAGATGAATTCAAACATCATCAGGGAACTCATTCGTTCATCCCGTACCAGAAACCCTTTAGTGTAAGGAGTAATAGAGTTTGAGGGTCCTAAGGTAGTAAGGATAAGCTTGATCAGGCCGTAGAGCCCAGATCCTAGGGCAGATCCGCTCTTCCGAAAAGCTTCTGGAAATGTACGTAGAGGTATTCAGAAAGATTGCGTTCACGTCTCGTACGCCGTGTTCAACGGGTATTGGTACTCGTATTCAAGCTGAGTAATAAAGGTCTACGACATAACGATTCAATTGAGCTACGAAATAACTCAGAGCCCAAGAAGCACTCCGTAAACTTGTCGTGATGTTTGTTTCTCTTGATACTCCGTATATTCACGGAATCACTCGACTCAGCCTCCCTGATGACGACCCACCGGGTATCAAAGACCCTGGAGTTAACACGAGATATGCAGTCTGATCGCCCTTATCGAAAGATCTGATTCTCGAAAGCCGGAAATTGGAGGTACTTTGACTTCGAATTACAGACCCCAAGTGCTTCAATTTTGTACCCAGAATTTGCTGGCAAATTCATACGACCTGCAAGAAGCTGCCATCGATTAATCCGAAGACAGTTCACGCCAAAACATCAGGACAAGCTTAAGTCCCAGGTCCCGAGATCCCCGGACCTCTATACATGGATCTTCGCCGCTACCGTGACTGCCCTGACCTGTCCAGTGCCCGCATTTAAGTTAGACGTCATCCCGATACATAAAATTCCCCAGTAAACAATAATTCCGTACTCAACACCACGACGCTATCCTATTAGCTTCCACCACGAATCCATTGTGGGAGCGATAGTGATCGCCATACCTGTCCTCTGGCGGAGCTATAATCCAGCCACTGAATCGCGTCTTGCCTACGGGGATATTCCTCCTTGACAAATACTCTTCGAATTCTCCCCATTGGAAAACAGCTATCGAAACCCGAGCTTTGGAAGGGAAAGCTCACAAAGGATAGTGTGCTTGCTATTGAGATACTGCAATCATGCTCTTCTCACGAATTCTCCCTGGCTGCATTTTTGTCCTTTTAGCAAAAGCTCAGGATGAGGTACCAGAAGTGAGTGATAGTCGAACGCTTCTTTCAGGGACAGGGACATTGAGGGAAGATCCGATTCCAACGGGAACATATTTATCAATTTCTACGACGCTCACCGTCACTTCTTCTGCAATCACTACATCTGCCATCGTCTCGACCATCACCAGTGATGATTCCACAATCACGACCACGCTAGGAAGCACCACGATCCTCGGAATTGGCATCCCAATAGGTAGCAACGCTACAATGACTTCCACAACATCCGACTCACGAACTCTCCTTTCAGGCGCCCCGCGAACAAGTACCATTCTCAACGGGACAGCGGGAACAAATGCAACAAGCTCCTCAGTCGCTCCCCAACCTACAAACATCACACCCTGTAATAACTATCCCGAATTCTGCGCTCGAAGATACGGAAACATCACCGAAGTGGCAGCTCACAACTCTCCCTTCGTAAAAGCAGGAAATGCCGCTGCAAACCAACAACTAGGAGTAACGGCCCAACTAAACGATGGAATCCGTCTCTTGCAAGGCCAAATGCACTTCGGCAACGACAGTACACCGCATTTCTGCCACACATCTTGCGAAATTCTCGATGCGGGACCTATCACGACCTACTTGACCGCCGTGAAAACTTGGGTAGCATCCCATCCATACGACGTAGTGACCATCCTTCTAGGAAACGGCGGCTACAGCGCGGTCGAAAAATACGTTCCGTTCATCGAATCTACGGGTATTCTTCAATACGCATACATCCCGCCCAAAATACCCATGGGCATCAACGACTGGCCAACCCTCGCATCCATGATCCTGACCGGCAAACGCGTAGTCTTCTTCTTGGACTACGAAGCGAATCAAGGCTCCGTCCCATGGATGTTGGACGAATTCAGTCATATGTGGGAAACACCCTTCGACCCCGTGAACCGCACCTTCCCTTGTGATATTCAGCGTCCACCGAACCTCAAGATCGAAGACGCCAAGAACCGTCTATATCTCGTAAACCACAATCTAAACTACGAAATCAGTATCCTGGGTAACAGTTTGCTGGTTCCCAGTATCCCCCTACTAAATGTGACGAACAACGTCACGGGCTTTGGGAGTCTGGGTGTGAGTGCCGACCAGTGTACGCAGCAGTGGGAACAGAAGCCCAAGTTCCTGAATGTGGACTATTATAATGTGGGCAAAGGGAGTGTTTTCCAGGTTGCGGCCAAGTTAAATAATGTCACGTATAATCGTCTGTGTTGTGGATTGGTGGGGAGGAATGGTGGTGGGAGGATGGGGGGGAATACAGTTCTTGCTGTGTTGATGGCGATGGGTACTGCATTCTTGATGATGTAATAAGGGAGCGGAGAGAGGTGGGGAGATTGTATAAAATTCTTGATGATGGATATGTATGGTTTGTTGGTATTTGAGCGAGTGAGCGATCTGGGATTTTGTTTTACTGGATGATTTGCATGGCGAGTGGCGTTTTAAGACGGCTGGATGAATGGGTGGATGGGCATTTCTATATAATAATATTGTATAATGAGGATTTTCTTTGGATATCAACCTTTTTGCCAATTGTGTCTGGATATGAAGTGAGCTAAATTCTGGTGATAAGATAACGTAGTCTGTTTTCAACTCTTTGTTTAATGCTGTACTACCTTGAAAGTGCACTTTATGATTGTACTGTCAAACAAGGATTATTGTGTCCTACTACCATATATATATACCTTCTTTAAATAAAAACAACCTGAATTCCACAAAGTTAGCCATGTGGGTATTTCTGATAATAGTTACGTGAAAGCTGAAAAGGAAAGAAGAGGGAAATACTTAGGAAAGTTCTAGGGGAGGTTAATAGGCTATTTGATTATAGGGTTGTCTTTTTTACTAATTATAAGTATAAATCGTTGTAAGAATAATACTACTTAATATATTCGAACTTTACTTATTTATCTAAGATATTTTATTTAAGTAGTATACTGTAATAAAAAGAAAGACATATTAATAAGTATATAAAATAGTATTATTATATAATAGTAAATGATTATATAATTACTACCTAGCTTACTACCCTCCTTCGGGGCTAGCGTATAATAGTATCTATAAATACGAAGGGACTTAGCTAACTATACTTACTTCAGTATATAATATAAGGGACTTAGGTAGTTACTACATATAATAGGTCTGTTATATCACCTATTCATTTACGTAAATTCAGACCAACACTGCTCAATGTATACACACAGATTAGAGACTTCATTAGCACACTCGGCCGCAAGGGAGTTGTCATCGAAGTCGGTGTTTCAACCAGTACAATCCGTGAGATCACTTCCCCATCTACCTATTCATCAGTGATCTGATCCGGGTTTTCAACCGGTACAACCCAAAACCACTTCCCCATCTACCTATTCATCAGTGATCTGAATCGGGTATTCAACCACTAAGCTTGTCTGGCACGTCTGCCACACGATCGTAGCCTGCTACCATGTTCTCTAGCCACTCCTCATTATCCGCATATCCCGGTGCAATCCTCTTAAGCTTAGCGAGAATCTTGTCCTTCTCGGTCCTGCCTTGCTCCCCCACAGCCCTTGTTCGTGGCTTTGGGGTGGGAGTTTCTGGGGCTAGTCTTGGGGTTCATGGAGCCGGTGTTGGAGTTTCTTGTACCTTTCGGCGCTTGGCCGCCACGTACAGTGGGTGGACTGGACCTGGACCCAAGGGGTGTATTTGTAGTAGAAATAAGCAGCTTGCAGTCGTCCTTCGGGACACTTGGCGCAATAGCAATACAATCATCATTCCAATCCATCTGTTCACTCGTACAGGTATTTCTACCAGTACCATAGCCCTAGTTCGTGGCTTTCGGGTCGGAGTTTCTGGAGCTGGTGTTGGAGTCCTTCCGTCATAGTGTAGAATAGTATATTAGTACGAGGTAGGGACTTAGCTAGCTATATATACTTTAGTATATAATATAAAGGACTTGTCGTTAGTATTCATAAGATAGATCTATTATACTACCTATTTATTAACGTTAAGTGAAATTAATAGATAGTTTATCTAAAATTCTTTCTTTCTTTTAATCTTCGAATTCTATGAACAAAAATGTTTATTTATACTAAGTTAATATTTATAGTTACCTTTTTTCAGCGTTTATAAACTATACTCGAAGTTCTTACTTATTATTAAAAGGTTAAAAGGCCTTTAAATCCTACAAATTAAGCGAGAGAAACCTAGAAAGTATCTTATTAAAAGAAAATCTAAAAACACGTGAAATAGAAAGCTTCGAAAACGTCGTCTTGAGCATAGATTACAGAAAAGCATCAGGTTACAAGAGCACTTTATGGGAAGAAGATTATTTCATTTGGATTTCATGAAGATCTATCCCAGAATTCCACCACTTTTCTAGTTTCTGCAAAGCCGATTCATCACTAGCAATCCCTCACATCCCATCCCCCATCTATCACAACCCCAAAGCAAGACAGCAAGCCCCTCGAACATTCAACGAAATTCCCCTTTCGCGAGACACCATCCCATCCACATCCGACGATCCATCCCAGTTCCAGGCAGAGTGTCGAATGAGTTCCGAGATCCGAGTCGACAAAATGGGTGCCTCATCCTCTTAGGCCTGATTGACCTGATTCATGTGGCGGAACTCAACGTCCAAAGCGACTGTGTTGACAGGTACCTTCGAAAGTGCCCTGAGGACGGTGCGACAATTCGTTCCAGTAATCGGAGTAACATTTAGATCTGCCTGTGTGCCCCAATCATTGCCGGAGTTCATGTTCCAGACGGCCTTCATTTGGGTAACTCTGTCTTCTGCACGGAATGCCGTTGTCTCGTTGGTGGATCTGAGAAAGGCTTCGACTGCATTTTTCAGACTCTGGTAAGACCGATTCGCTTCAGTCCAATCGAAATCTATGAACATGAGCTCTTTGATGGTGCCACCGCTTCCCGTGGCGTTGACACGAATGGGAAAATGATTGGATTTTCGTCTTCCATTGTTGGATTTGATGTGTGTTGCGTTCGATTGAAGAGTTTCCACTGTAGATTTTGCTGGTGGAATGATTGGAATCTGATTGATGCTGATCTGAGAGGGGCAATAAGCCCAATATATAGGTTTGGAAGCCAGAGGTTCATACCAAAAATCCAGTGGTACACCATCATGCTACACCCACAAAGAAAATAGTACTGGGTTTGATACAGCAAAGGCTTCATGTCTATTTATCCCTCAGTTGCTTTGCAATGAAAGATGAAGTATATGTGAGAGCAAATACCCTTAAAGCCAATGTCAATGAAGTTCAATCATATCCATCATACGAATTGTCAAAACGTCCCTGCTCTCTTTGTGTGCTAACCCACTCCTCCGTCTGCAATCCCATTTCTTTCGCTCTTCTAAGAGCCCTTGAATCTTTGTGCCAATCGCAAGCATAATCACACTCTGGAGTTATGGTCTCTCCAAAGTAGCTGCAGATGAGCTTGTGGCGGCAGGTGTCGGTGCTCTCGCAGTATTTTACCAGAGCTTGAAGACTATTCAGTCTGGCCTCCAGATTGGAGGTTTCTCTGTCTTTGCTGAGCCTATTGTATGCGCGATCCCTGTCCTCTCTACTGTAGTACATGATGCATATGCTGGCTTTTCCATCCCGCCCTGCTCTTCCAGCTTCTTGATAGAAGCCTTCAAAAGATTTTGGGAGTTGCCAATGCGCCACAAAGCGAACATTCTCCTTGTCGATACCCATTCCAAAGGCTGTAGTTGCTACAACGACATCGTATCCTTTGACGTTGTTAACCCAACGCTCTAATATCTCATTCTTCTCATCATTATGGAGGCCTGCATGATAGGGCTTTGCTCCTATTCCATCTCCGCGGAGTCGCGCAGCCAAAGCTTCACAATCCGCCCGAAAGAGCGTATAGATGATGCCAGAAAAGTTATCCAGCCTTTCATTGCTTTGCTCAAGCTCAGCTCGACGTTCCATATTCTCTGATCGGCGTTTGTGGACCACTCTCAGCCACTTGAGAAAATCATTATAGTGGTCCTCTTGATCAGATTTGAATCTCACTTCGTAATGTAAGTTCTGGCGGCTGGTGCTCATTGTAAAGACTTTGAGCTTGTCTTCTGAAAGACCAAGTGTATTGATTACATCTTGACGTACTTGCGGAGTTGCTGTGGCAGTGAGACAAATGATAGGAACATCAGGCATAGTTTCACGAAACCATTTTAGCTGCTTGAAAGATGGCCTGAAATCGTGACCCCATTCTGAAATACAATGGGCTTCATCAACAGCAATGCGAGCAAGCTCTCGCTGTTCATAGACAATTCTTAGCTTCTTCCGAAAGGAATCAGTGGCACATTGCTCTGGTGTAACGTAAAGAAGTCGCGTTAGAGGGTGACCTGTTTCCAGATCTCGCAT
The DNA here is from genome assembly GCA_900536445.1 of Hymenoscyphus occultus. Taxonomy (NCBI): domain Eukaryota; kingdom Fungi; phylum Ascomycota; class Leotiomycetes; order Helotiales; family Helotiaceae; genus Hymenoscyphus; species Hymenoscyphus occultus. The sequence goes on from UNPT01000054.1 coordinate 61,849, forward strand.
GAGGCGTTTTCTTTCATCGTGAGAAGTGTTGCGATTTATTGAGCCAGCCTCAATTTCAGCTGCTCTTAGAGCGGTCACTTGATCTGTCTAGAAGAATATTAGTATCTTCTTTGAAAATTGCATGCCTCTTGCTTACCATCAATGACAGTAGTGGGGAGACAACAATGGTGACTGATATGTGTCAGATCAAAGAGAGAAAGGGCGAATGTAGAACACGCTTACTTCCATGATCTATGACAGCTGGGAGTTGAAAGCATAAACTCTTGCCAAAGCTTGTGGCAGCCTGGACGAAAACATCCTTCCCATCTAGCGCAGCAACAATCACTTCTCGTTGCATAGGGCTGGACGACGTCCAAGTCAGCAACGAGTTTCCGTTCACATTTCTGAGCTTGACTCACCGGAATCCAGTTTTCTTGAATTTTCTCCGCAGGGTAAAATCAATATCCACACAGGAATTTGATCTTAGGAGCCTGGGAGGCATTTTGGACACTCTGACTTTGGTTAAGGGTGAAAAGAGGAGACAGATTTTTGGTTCGCAGTATTAAGGCCGTTTGAAGCTGGCAGTGTGTTTACTGCGCGTGGTCTCCATGGATATCAGAAGTTTGAACAACACTGAGGACGAGAGTTGAGATGGTTGTTGCCAGGAGGTTACCTGGAGGAAGGTGCGTTCAAGGATCAGATAGATCCGACCTCAGGCCGAAACTCGGTCCTCACTACTTCCTTCGCAACTTAAACTTGTCGGCACAGCCCATCAGACGTTGATAACTCCCCTGGATGAGTGAAGATAAGATGAACTCTACCAATAATTTATTTTTGCAATGCGCTTTTATGTTACGGAAGCATGATGTGTATGTATATTTGTTAGATATCCTATGAGTTCACACTAAAGATTGCCTGTTACAGTGCTAAGCACAATTCTACTCCTGCCAGAAACCATACATATCTCAAAATCACACATTCTATTACATAATTTTCACAGTGCACTACAATTAGATTTCCGTCATTCTCTTATTTTAGACTACATATAGTGTCCCAAATTAATCTCCCCTACATTATCCAAAGAAAGCCCCCAAAGCGCTTTAAAAACGCCAAGCACAAACCCCCTAACTTCACTTCATCGCATCTACCCCACAGCACAGTAAACAACCCGCAAGCCACCAACTCACCACCTAGCACCTGCAAGCCACCAAACCCCCATCGTATACACATTCCAGCCCCAGTTGATGACCACAGAACGAAACGTTGGACATACGTTCGCCTAAATGTATGGCGCTTCTTATTTCCCCATTAGGTAGATCGGGGGCTGGGTGGTAGAATCTCACTGCATAGGGAGGGATTTAGGGAGGGTCTCGCTTATTCTTTTGGTGCTCTTCGTAGGGAGGAGCGTCGATGCCGTTCGGTATGTAGACTATATTTGGAAAAGGGGGAACTGGATTTGATCCGTTTGAGTTGCAGGGATGAGTGGAATGTTGGGAAGGGAGTTGTATATTCTTCGGGCTTCCGGTGGTGTTCGATGTGTGAGCTGCAGTACTACGGCAGTTATTGTAGCTGCACGTAATGTTGGTGGTCTACATTCGTGCTTACCATGGAAAATGGTAAGGAGTAGTTATACCAGGTGTATTTTTGATTTCGTTTAGACAGTCTCCGAAATGTAGAGAGCCTTGGTTTTGTGCTGTACAACGGTACCTAATTCGACTTCCAAAGCTATTCCTTTCGAACTCCGATTTTGAATTGTAATTGCAGCTGAGAGTATACATACAGCTATCCGATGATAGCGTCCTAGATGTCTTAGATCAAGTAACCTAATTATTTCAAGAGCTTAGAAGATTCAAATTCTACGGATTGCCGTTACCCCCAATCGTTTATCTGTTTGATTGTCCTTGTTGTTCCAGGCTTTCTGGAATAATATCATTCGCCGTAACGAACCCGTACCACATAAGGCACGTGGTTCTCATTGAGACCAAGTATTGTCTTTAGCCACATTCTATTTGCATCATTGTTGGTTGATTTGTGCATGAATCCGTGGAAAATAGCAAAAGTCGTGACTCCACTTTGCAGGCGTTACCAGTTCAGCATCTCAAATGCTGAGAGGGCCGTTGAAGTGACATCTCCTGATCTAGGACAAGACTCCCAGGTTTAGGTATTCCTCGAGAGTACTTGATGGTTAGTTGGCGGGAAGACAAGAAATCTGTACTCATGTCAAGTACAGATGATGGATGGACAGTCAAGGATGGGAAAATAGAAGCCAATAAACTACCCAACGGCAAGATATCGGTTGTTTTTGTAAATCAACTGAGGCGCTCTCGTGCCAGACAGAATGCCAACAGACTGCGTAGTATTGGACCATAGGCTTTCCGAGCTCCCACCGAGCGGATTGATTTGTATGACGCTGTGTTGTGTTACCATTCGGATAGTACCCGAGACGCTCGGGACCCAGGTAAAGCTATGAGCTTGCAGGAAGATGCGAAGGTTGTCATAGGTGGCTTCGGATCAAGGCGAGTAGCCGCTGATCGATGGGCTGAAAGACTGGCAAAGTTGATCAAGTTGCTACCGGATGATCAGTAGTTGCAGTCAGTCTTGAAGCAGCGAATCTTTTGGAGAGGGAGAATTCGTGATCGAGACGGACCAATGCACTTCATCGATCGGCTTTGAGACTGCGAGGTATAAGGAGACGTTGGGGGATATATGAGACTTCCCAAATTGGACGAGCATCGTGTAAGCAACAGGGAATGAAGTTGGTATGCTGCTGATGATGGGGAAAGCTCTAGAGTTGGACTACAGGACGGGATTAATACACGCTGACTGGTGAGTGGTGAGGAATTCGTTGGGCTCACAGGGGTAAAATCATGTATTCAAAAAAGCATCTTCCCCTGACAACTTTAAGCAAGGAGCAAGGAGCAAGGAGCAAGGTAGGAAAACTCTGAAAAACTAGAAAAAAATGAAATCGAAGGATCTTGTTCTTGGTACAATATATTCCCAATATAGAAGAAAAGAAGCATCTACGTCGACGTCACAGATCCCTGCGCCTGGTGCTACCCGAGGCGGCAGACTATGACGGCCAATCTAGCATGTGCTATACTGAGTACACAAGGAGACAATGGCATTGTTGTTGAAGGTGCGGGGACCAACTTGGTGCCTGCCATATATACCAAGTACTTTGTAGGTCTGTCATCGTATGTGTCACACCCTCGCCCTGTTCAGAGAATAAATTGATGATAATGATGCATTGCAGTAGCCTGGTGATCGTTCTGTTCGTCTAGTGCCAGTCTGACCTGCTCCCATTCCATCATCGCTTGGCTGAGGAAATGGCTTCATGGATGCCGGAAAGTAGACAGTGACAGTTCGGTAGGTGTAGGTGTATGTATGTGTGAGATGCATCGGATGTGATGAGGGGAGCAAAGACCCTGAATACCGTGGATGCACTCATCAAAAAGAACAGGCCATGCCGTCTACCAGATATTGATGACCATCGTTGGACGCTGCAGATGTAAGATGTGCCTTGCAGAAGCACCTGGGCAAACGTTGGCCTTCTTCTGATATACAGTTTGTATGTCAGGGTCCCCAAAACTAGCCTAGACGTGCCTAGCCTCGCAGAACGGATTAGCCACCACCCACATCGGTGTTCCTGAAAGGCCGTGCCTGCTTTCAGCAATCGGCAGGGAATGGAAAGTGAGCACCTCTGCAAGGCCACCACGACCACTACCACCACCACCGACCTACCTCACTTTCACCCCAACCTCAACCCCAAGCCCCAAGCCCCAAGCCTACCGACTCCTAAACCCCTTACCCCTACCCCCCCACTTCACCCCCCTAACTCTCACACGTTCGTCCCTATGGAGTTGATCTGAACTGGCGATGTTGCGACTGCACGATACAAGGACATAGCGGTGCCCAGAGAAACACTAGCGACACGCTCCCGCACCTGCACCTGCACCCACTCATGAATCGGCTGTCAACGCAAACCACGAAACACGGTCGGTGACTTTCGCGCAGTGGGAAGTTGAAACATCCACTGCTCCAACCCAACGAGCACCATCTCAGAAAGGATTGAGGCTTCGAGGAGCAAGCCGCGGAGATGGAGAGGCCCTTGGGACCGCCGCTGGGAGCAGCAACTCAGTCGACTGGTCGTCCACTTGTAGACAATGGAATCCCGCGACCTCCTCCCTTGAGTACTGCTCGAAGAATCCCGAATCCCCCTCTTCGACATGAACCTTCCAACGCCTCCCTCTCCGCGCAGCAGTCTGGAATCTCTGCAGGCCAAGTCATTGCACTTGCGAAAGAGGCCATGAAAGCAGCTATCGAGGAGAACCAGAATAAAGCTGCTGAAGCCAGTGGAGTGAACACTGAGCTAAAGCCCGGCGTAACGATAGATTTGAGCCACAAGCAGATTCAGCGATTTCCAGAGGAGGTGGTGGACATAATTAAAAATGAGCTTGAGAGGTATTGTGTCTCCCTCAACATACTGGATTCCACTAACATCTTACGCAGACTGGCTCTGTCACACAACTATATCTCCACATTCCCTCCACGGTTCTCGGAATGTATATCCTTACGATACTTGAACGTTCGCAATAATCATATCCGGGAATTTCCACAATCTGTATGTTCTAGGGCTGAGACAAGTGAAAGCAAGGGGCTAATGTGTTAATAGATATGCCAATTGACGTCTCTAGAAATTCTGGATCTTGGACGAAACAAACTCAGGCTTTTGCCTCAAGAGTTAGTTAGGCTGACTTCACTAAAGGTGTTGTCTGTTCAAAAGAATCGCATTGAAGCTCTTCCATTGTGTCTAGCAGACATGGCCTCTTTGCAAGTCCTCAAACTCGACGGAAATCCTATCAAATTCCCTCCTAAAGAAATACTCCAAGCACAATCGACAACACCTCCAAATGGCCGGTTTCAAGAAAACGAGATTGAGAACTTTGCTGTTACCTCACAGATTAAGCGATTCTTGAAGGCGAAGCAAATGGCTGATCGCTCCGAAACGGAATCAGGTGGAGAGGAGTCGAGTGAGGGAACCGAAACTCCAAAGCCAATGAAGCGCGTTATGAGCGGCCGCTTTCCAATCAAGGTGAATGGCACAGATTTACCCGATCTGCGATCACCAGCTTTTCCTCGAGTTGCTCCCCCTATTCCCACACGATCTCATCACCGTGGACTGTCACAACAAAATGCTCCTGGGCGCCAACCAAACGTGTTGCCTTTAACGATCAACAGCACCAACGAGCGACTGCGAAGTAATAGTGAGGGTTTAGCAGTAACACCACGAGAGTCGCGAACTAGAAGATTGGGCTTCGTTACCAAGAAGGCCTATGAGTTAGGCACAGTTGACGAATCCAAATCAAATCGCCATAGTCACTATAGAGGTCTTAGTCATGGGTCTGCAATCCAGAATGGAAATAATGGTGCTAATGGAACTGCGAAAGCAAGAAGCCCTCATAGTCCTGCCGATTCAGCTTCCAGAGCAACCTATGTCCGACGACTCTCAAGCCTCCCTGAGCGTAAACGCGAATCTTCATCCCCTGATTTAGTTATCGAAGGCTCAAAAGGAATTTTATATGCACTATTCCAGGTTCACCCACTCATCCAGAACCTATTGGGGCTTGCTCGAGATGGAACGAATAAGCGAACAAGTCTTGAACGAGTATTCTACAATGCAACTACACATGTCGAGGATCTTGACCGTCATATCCAAGATTACATCACATATTCAGAAGAGGATGAAGAAAACTCGCCCAGGTCGAATGAGGCTGTTCACCGTGCTTGCTTGACGAGTGTGCATGCGTACGTACACGTTATGGGTCTTCTATCACGAAATGTTGAAACTTTGCTGGATAATAGCGACCCGAGATATATTCGAACTCTTCTCCTTCTGATTTACGGAAGTGCTGCAGAGATTCGTAATGCTGGGGCTGATCTATTCAGGCATGAGCAGGGCCGTAGATCCAGAATATCAGAGGAAGTAGAGGTGGGAGAGCCTGTTAGGTTTCAAGCTCGGGATAAATCCGTTACGCCTACTCGAGAGAGACCTGGAATCAGCCTGAGATCTAGGAGCGCCACTGCAATCAACACTGCTCCAAACCTTCGCGTCGCAACCGGGCCCTCGTCATCCCTCTTGACCGGGAGAGCCATAACCATGACTAGTGCGACGCCACGCTCTGGAGATTCATTCTCCTCTGGCGATAGGATGGTCCGGAGCGAGTTTAGCGAGGAAGACCGGGATTTCGAACGGATTTACCTGCGCCTCCTAGAATCATCCGAAATGACCATCAAGCAACTTCCAAGAGTCAACAACCTTTTTCTACATGCCATGAGGACTAGCAACCAACAACAAAACCCGGAACTTCCGCAACAGTCTTGGAACCTTCTTATTGATACGTGCAATACCGCCCACCGCAATGCAGAGAATCTCAGAGCTCGCTTGTCTGTCATAAAACTCAAAGAGCCCGGCGTCAGATCGCAAGCAGCATTCTGGGAGCTCTGCAATGCATTCATACATGTAAGTATACCTGGTGTCCTATTTCATTATACGATTTGCTAACGCTTTTCAGGCATACACAGATCTCGTTATGAGAGTGAAAGAAGCGAGAGGTGCTACGAATTTAATACCTACGGAAGCAGTTCAAATCTTGCGACCGCTTCAGAAGGTTATAAGAGAGACTAGTCATTTGATCCACAACTCGCCTTGGGCTTTCCTCACTGGCCCTCAGCGTTCAAATGGAATGTCGCATGGCGCAACCTATATTGTCAGATCACCTGTATCGCAAGTTCCATTGCCAATGACGCCACAAAGTGCCGCATTAGGACCAGCTGTGCAAGCAACCATGCCTTCTACACCTCAGGGATATAACCACATGTTCAGTCCAAACTTCTTTGAACGAGCAGATGCTTATTTGGCAACAAATGGTAGCTCAGTAACCTCATCTCGTACTGGAACAATGTCATCTTCAATGGGTTCGATGAGCTCAACTTTGAGTTCAAACGATGGAACGATGACACCCGCGACATTGGTCAGCCCCATGACATCTTTCGGCTCCATGGGTTCAAGATATAATGGTAATGGAAAGGTGGCCTTTTGATAAAGCCAGTGTAAATTTTTCCTTGTTTTTTCCCCTGCGTTCTGCCACTTTTTCTGCCTCTTTTCTTCTTAAGCATGTACGGGCTTACGAACGTATTCAATGATGCTATTTGATGCATGAAGGGCATGAAGGGTATAAGAGGCGCGAACGGGCTTTGGCGTTTGGGTGCGCAGAACATTCTATGGGCGTTAGCATATGATTTTTATGTAACAGAAAAGAAGCTTCGAGAGCTGGGAAAGCCAAGGGGGAATCAGTGAATAGGCGCCAGCAAACTTCGTGCGGAGCTAATTGTAAATGTAGTTCATAGTTCAGAAGAAATGAATGTAAAATTTCGATTATTACTTTACGTGCGCCATGTTTTCTATCTCTAGTGATTCTCGCGCAATTCAACATATGATGAATCACCAAGAAATAAACGGCATTTGAGCTCTTAATGCTCCCACATATTCCGAGATATGATACTAGCTGCCAAGACAGCCAGTCGTTCTTCGTCGCAAGATGCTTTCGTTGGTACTACCGCATGAAACCCAGACGCGGCTCTTATTTTCATGTCATTTACCAAATCCTCCCAGCCAAGCGGTAATCTGATCTGCGTAAGTTGGCGTCCTAATACAATATTACAGAGTATATATCCAAAGGAGGAAGTGGCAATATAGGTCGTTCTTGCCTAGAACACTCGGATCATGACTGACACACCCACCTTCAAGAATTGGTCCGCTTCAATAAAACCGCAAACACAGACATCTTTCCAAAAAATACATTCGCTTTTTGTTTGTTCAATAGTCACTCGCTATATCTGCTTCGCAGTCTTACTTACTCAAGAGCCATCCATTCAACCCCTCAGTAGGTGCCCATTTTGCTGCCTGATCCACTTCAATCAGGTGGCAGTTGACAATGAAGACGGATCTTTCATCCCTCCATTTCGCGCACAATCCAAATTGTGATTGCGGAATCGTGGAAGCATATGCGAACAAGAGACTCGCCGTCAGAGCGAGTCGTCTCTACAACGAAAGGTACTGCCTTCGTCGTCGCAAGAGCGCAAAAAGATATACCATTCATTTTCCTTACGAAATCAAACGACTGGAAAGACCACGAAAGCTTAATTTGGATATAGAACACCTTGAGAAGTCCCCTAGTACCGCTACCAGTCATCAGCATACCAATCAGATCGACCCTTTGAAATACGATCCACGAGCTGAATCGGTGAACGGCCGAATGTCCTGTCTCAAACTCTGCGAAAGCTTCAAGTTTGCGGGCAAATTCTTTGCCTCGGAACTAGATGGTCTCCGAATATTCAGGGTAGAATCTGAAGCGGTTCAGAATGGGGAGTACACTGACGTACTTGACCCTCGACTTTGGACGACGAGATTATACCAGTTCCGTGACGCAATGGGGAGATATGCTGGTGCCCTTTTGGAGAATGTGTCTATGGCCGAGATGCCAATGAGTACTCGTTGTTCAAAGCAGTTCAGAGCTACTAGAGCGAGTGCTATATACATGTGGTGGAGAATTTGCAAGTTGATCGACGACTTCTGTATTGGTTGTGCTGAAAGGAAAAAGAAAGGCACGTGGTTGAAATCTGAGCATCAAGCTTTTGTGGAAGGCGTGCTGAAGATGAAGGAGTTGATTGCTTACCTGTGGTATGCTTTGGGGATTGTTCTTTGGCTGGATATGCAAAAGCCTGAGGGCTTCCGATGGAACGTAATTTATGTTCATCTGTGAGTTCATCTAAACACACTCTACTTCTGTAATTTTCTAATGCGTAATAGCTACGGCCAATCTACCAGACTTCCCCCACGGAACGAATATATAATCGGCCATGAAGTCTTCAGTACAATTCCAGACACAGCCAAGCTACCTTGTCTCACCTTTGACGCGCCCCAAAACATTCATAGAAATACTTCACATGGCAATACCACTGAAGATATTCAAGCGAAAGTACATACCATTAATGAAGAAGTTTCTTGTATTCTCAAGAACTCTACTGCCTGCTACACCGACTTTCAGCGGATAGCTAGTGGTTTTATCGGCGCTGCGGGAAGCCCAGACAGTAGTTCAATGATGGAAAGCGAGAAGTGGAGCACTCCGATCTCACTCAGCTTTTCTACCATTCCTGAATTAGAGTCAGAGGGAGACCGAACTTCTGTTCATAGAAACCGCTCGCACATCAGCACCCCTACAATGACTCCCATCGGAACGCCCACAGAAACGGAGTTCGGTTGCATAAGCGAGGGATTTAAGGATATAGAGAGCCGCGAGGAAATGGATATTCAACAGAAAAACGATACATACCTCTTGGAATTCAACCCAAAATTGGAACTGAAGACCCCTTCATTCAAGGAAAATTATATGAATGAGATTATCAGGTACAATTCCTCCACGACCTTGACGGCCAATCCAATATTCCGTAAATCGACTTCCAAACGACAGTCTGACAAAAGAGGCTCGCCTGACAAAAGACATTCCAAGGAATTACTAAGTAAGGCCAGAAAGGCTCTGAAAAACCTGGATATCTTTGAGGTTCTGTTGGCAAGATACAGACGGTGGGGCTTCGACCGGGATAGCTGGTGGAGTGAATTTCGAAGCAATAGTTGGAGTACGGAGAGTACGGAGAGTACGGAGAGGACCCAAGAAGATGATGAATGGGAGAATAATCCCCTCTTCAGGAGTTAAGTGGAAATTTATCGAAGAGAGTACCTCCGGGATGGTTTCGGTCATTGGAGGTAAGAGGGTTGTTTGTGTAAAGTGTTGGCACGATGGGGGTTGTTGTGTTTAGTTTTACTGCATGTAAAGAGCGCTAGCGGGGTGTCTATGTAGATTAAGAAGAGCTGCTAAAGCTTAGCAATAGATTTTTATAGCGAGGGTTTTTGTGAGGATCTGGGATGTTTTATTTGCTAGTTGTTAAACTGATTAATTTTCTCTTACCTAGGTAAGCTATACTTATATTACTAAATTATATCTTCTTGTTTATCTTATTTAATAATATTTATAGAATAAACCCACGACTTTTTACTACTTATTTAACTTATTAGACGTCGGAGGACCACCGGATTTGCAGGAAGAAAACTATAACAAATGCCTTGAAAGATAGAGGACAAGAGCAGAGAAGATGTGAAACATCGCCGTTATTAACCCAAGTATCTTACATTCAAAACTACTGCCGACTTATATGTTTGATGGAATACATCCTAGGAGACATAACATTTTTTCCCATTCCAATTCAACTAGATTTACTGCCCTAGAAAGTTTTAAAGTATTGGAAAGCAGCTGGGCTATTGTGGGGTTGACGAGAGGGAAAAGAACAGTAGTAAGACTTCATGTAAACCCTCATCTTATCTCACGCGCTGGTGTGTATAAGTACGTTAATACGGTAGCTTGGGGTTCAGTTACAATAGGAAAGTAAGGCTGTTGCTGATTGTGTTCGTTGTTTGAAATTTATAAAATAATTTGCGTTTTTTATAGAAATCCAGAATGCTGTAACGCAAATGGTTAGTTGAACATGCTACTATAAGCAAATTTAGAAATCCGCGGAAACCCTCTGGTCAATCTAAGTGTCTTCATGTAAGTAATGAACTAAGTAACACAGGATCTATGTGGCGACTTATCGCATTTCGTAAGGTGTGCTATGTATAGAACTCACGTATAGCAAGTAACAGTTCGCCCCTATTAGTCTCGCTTGTGGCTCTTGTGCACGTGATGCAGTTAAGCTTCGCTAACGTTTAGATTCCAAATCATTAATGTCTTATTGACATTAGTCTCAGACACAATGAAACGCTTCTCCACTGGATATAACAGCTACTAAAGGAAGCCCTGGATAAAATGATCAAGGACAGCATGCCGAAAGGATCTAAGAGCGTAGCATTGAACTTGCCAAATATATTACAAGAGTTGCATAGCATTGATTAACCGCTATGAAGAGCTACTCTCGCGCTTTCAAAATCTGGAGTACTATCCGAGGCTATGCGGATCTTATGCTAATCTTTCGCCTCTGACATGATCATCCTCATCGCCAATGAACCCCATGTAAGTAGCGCGCTACATTGGAAGCGCTACATTCGAAATTGATAGCCGCTCCTGTATGATCGACGTCCAAATCTATTGCCAAAACTTGGATATGGTGGACCTGTGGTTGGTCTATTTCTAACTCCACTTGCCTCGAGGAACCCCATCTTGATTGGAAGGGATACTACACAACCTTCAAAGAAGACGTTAGAGAGTAACGATATTCTCAGCATGGAGCCGTATTTCTGTTGACGCTATTACCGAAAATTGAGAAACTTGTTCTCCCCTGATACTGGAAGCACTTTCGAACGCATCATTGAGAAAGCTAAACAATCCATATCTAGCCTCGTCTCAGGCAAGGGATTCAAAGAGAGTATCTCAATTAATCCAGATAAATAGTTTGGTCTGAGATGGGCGAGCCTTGTCCACGCTCTGCCACGAATCCAGTCTTTTCGTAGCTCTAGTTTCTAAGCGATAGAGATACCCACGAGTTTTGCGTTGAGAGATTCGAATTTTGTCACTGAGATATCACACGCAGCCCATTTAGTGAGCTGCTGTATCGATGATATGGGAAATGACTGCTTTCTCAGCATACCTCTTCTTTGAAGACGCTTGAATATTCGCACGATACGGAAAAAACTCATCCATTCAGTGTTGCATTTGGATATCTGCAAGTTTGTTAATGCCGTTGAGCACCTCGCTGGGAGCCACGTTGTGCAACTTCCATTCGTAATCCAAGAATTGCGGAGAGAGAATAAGAGAACGCGAGAAAATATGAAGGGAAAGAATTCAAAAGTGAATATAGAAAAGGGAATAGCAGACACGTATATAGTTTATGAAGGCTAGATTAGACGCCTCTGCCATCCTACAAACAGTATCAATACGTGCGTTCAAGCGGCCAGAAACGCACGAGCTCCCACTCGAACGCTTTCTAAGTAACATTACTATTAGGCGCTGCTCAAACTACCAACCCATCAGAGCCTTTCGTCCATTTGATACCCGCATCACTCTCCTAACTGTCATTGATACCAAAGGGAACTAACTGATCATCACGCAGAAGCCCATGAAGCTTTATTCCATCACTGCCACTCCACGCACGACTCTCGGTCGTCCGTTCTTCAGGGAGTGCGAGGTGTAGGCCCTAGCAGGGTAGATAATATTGATAAGGACCAATGCGATAAGCCGGTAAGAGAGGTTATTGTTAAAAGCGTGGTCGTATATGAAGCCAATGGCCATTCCCATCTCCACTTAAATTCTTGTGGAATGGAGAACCCTAAAGTGTATTTCAAGCCCGTACTAGATAGTCACAAGTCTTACTTTGAATGATAATGATAATGGAGGTCGCAAGTCGAGAAAAGTAGTACATATGTCTGATGTTGCAGAAAGGTTGATTTGACAACTTCAGCGACAAGATTAGAACAGGGGGTATTTACTGAACCACAATAGCCAACTTCTGACATGACGATGGGCCAGGCCTAAGTTTCCGTGGACTGCTTTAGGGCAGGATATTTACTTCACCAACATGTTGTCAGGGGGTTTATTCTGCTACCTGGTGGTATCCCAAAGGTAAGGTCTAGCCTCTTCTTAGAGCCAAAAATCAGAATGAAAAACATGTATCGAGTCACTAGGTTGCCTCAATAGCTACTCTTCATCAGGAACTGCATTCGCGGAAATGGGTATCATTGATTAAGTTTATGCTCCCCTCTCTGCATTGCATGCGCCAACATAAGACGGAATCTTCACACATAGTTCAAGTCAGGAGTATGACTCTACCTTCCCAATGCCGGAATACCTGGTTACCAGACCAATGCCGAGCTCTTCCCTCCCAGTCGTAACCTCAACCCCTAAAGACCTCAAATGCTCCGCTTGAGGGCTCGCGGTATTTTCAGGCATAGTTCAACGCCGAACGTACCTTATGAAAGACAGCGAATAGAGTTGAGATTGTATGCGTCGCAGTGGATGGCTTGTGCAGAAAAATGGAAAGTTTATCGTTGACGTCGTTGAATTGATACATGCTAACCATTGCTAGAGATCATCTTATGGAAGAGATGACTATTAGTGATTTCTCCTCCTGTCGGCAAGGGCCACCTGGAAAGCAAATAATTGTATTTCCAGGTTGATTATGTGAATTTTGTGTGGATTATGTCTGGGTTCTCATGCCAGTCATCCATGCTTACCCACATCTTCAAAACGATCAGTTTCATGAACGGGCGACCAAACGAAGTATAACTTACCTTTCTAAATGTACTCAATCCAGCTAAGATACTACCGCCAATCCAAGTAGAGTATTTTCTCTCTGGTGGGGCAAAGATCTTGATTCTCATATCCTTCACAGCCAATCTTTGTACTTCATGTAATAATCTGTCACCAAAACCTTTGGTCAGGGTACTTCCGCCAGAAAGAACGATGTTGCCAAATAGCGACTTTCGCAAATCGAGATCCGTTCGATTAATTGCATCAACCACGATTTGATGAATGCCAGGATATTCAAGACCAATGATTTCTGGATCAAAGAGAATTTCAGGCGCACGGAATCTTTCTGCTCCAATCTGATCCGAATTAGGATGTTTACTTATATTGTCAAAGGAGGGGCAGCATACCTTGATCTTATGTCCATCTGGCAGAGCGTATTCCACAATCTTTCCATCTCCAAGTTTTGCACTCACCCATTCCTTTTCTTCTCTCTTTGGATCGGCCGCAACATAACTGACTTTCTCCTTGATTATTCGCACAACTTCCTTCTCTGCACTCGTATGGAATACATATCCTGCTTTCCGTAATAGTGTTTGCATGTGTTCTGTTACGTCTCGTCCTGCAACATCTATTCTTCGTATTGAACTTGGCATTGCGAATCCCTCGTATACAGGTACTGCGTGTGATACTCCATCTCCAGCGTCTAGTACAATTCCTGTGGTTCGACCGGAAGCATACAGAGATAGCACAGCTTGAATTGAGGTATATAGGGCAGGTACGTTGAACGTCTCGAAGAGGATTTGTGCGGCGGTATCTCGATTGCTCCTCGGATTGAGAGGTGGTTCTGTCAATAATACTGGATGCTGTAGAATTTTATTAGCTACGATCAAAAGTGCCTCTTTCCCAAGGTAGGTATGAGCTGGCCGATTCCCCCAGCATACCCATAGAATCAAGAACTAAACTGACCTCCTCACTTAATGTCTTGAGCCCTTCGCTGTAAACATACTCCCAAATCTTCTCCATGTCATCCCAATCCGTGACAATTCCATGCTCAAGTGGATATCGAATCTTCAGTAAACCCCTCAACTCTTGTGCCCTATCTCCAATAAACACATCTCCCTCTAATGCGCCCGCCAATACTCGTAAATGCTTCGGCCGACCGACGAAGGAAGGGAAATAACATTTGGGCAGATCGTCGCCTGCGAATCCAGCTCGGATGGTGCCAGAGCCATTGTCTAGGACTATGGGCGCGTTATGTAGTGTATCAGTCATGGTTGTGTTGGGGAGAATCCCTAGAATGCCTGGGTCAAGGTTGAGACGAGGAAAATGTTCTGTGAATGTCTATGTGCGATTGTTGAGTTGTACGAAATGGTTTGCGACAGCAACCATGTGGGGTTCGAGAGAGTGGCCGGGTTCAAGTGTTGTTGGGGTTGGCGGTGGTGAACATCGCGTATCTACTTTTTGAGAGTGGACGCGGCGTTCATAAATTCCGTACAAGGTTACAGGGGTAGGTAGCTACGCCACGTCTCCTAGAAAAGGGGTTCGTTTACTACACAGTCAGTGCGGTAGCTCGGTAGTCATCAAATTCATGCTTGGTTGTTGGCGAAAAAATTGTCCCTCCAGATTGAAGACTATAAAAGCCCAGGTCATGATATCAAAAACTACCTTTCCCTCTTTTATACACCCTCACATACCTCTTTTAAGTTTATCAAATCTCACTCTGACTTGGTGTTTGATGAAGGTTGAGGAGGTCTAACGACTCTGTTAAGCATATAGCTATAGCTAAGTAAAATGTGTAGCGATAATATAAATGAATCCCAGCATGAAAATATATCCTCCATCTATCTTAACCTGGTCCCACATCCTCAATGTTATAGCTAGTTTTCCCAAGTCTGCTTCAAATAATGCTTGCACTCAACTCCAACAAATACAGAAGCATATCGCCCGTTACTCTGAAAGAAGTGCCGTAAGTAATTTAGCTTGTTCCTTCTTCGTCTGGGCATCCAATTCCTACGAAGAAAGAAGTCAGCAAAATACACATCACTCCAACAACAAACAACCATACCTTCTCAGCAGTTTTCATCTTCTTCTGGAACTCAACCGGGATACCCGAAATTTCCTCCTCTAGCTCCTCAACCCTAGCTTTGAATTCCAAGTCCAACAAGTCCATCTCCTTCTTGAATCCCCTGTGCTTTCCCTTCACGAGGTTCGCATCTTCGCCAAACGCCCTCGAGCCGAAGACTTCAGCCCCAAGCTCAATATACTCGTTCTGAAGTTCATCCCATTGGTTCCACAAGTCGTTTTGCTTAGCTTCCTCCTTCTCCACGAGCGTCTTGTATTCAGCCAAGCGTACTCCCATTTGAAAGTGATGCCACTCCTCAGTGCCATCACTCTTGGTCGAGTTGGAGGTAGCGACAGTTTCCTCGTCGAGAGGCCTAGAAAGAAATTTGGATAGGTCGTCTACATCATTGAGGAATCCAGCATCGCTTTTTTTGAGGCTGTTGAGCTTCTTGATGAAGGTCTTGTAACTGCTGTCAAAGGTAGCTTCAGTTTGATCAATGATTGAAATGCGCGCTTCTTCAATGCCATCTAGCAGACGTCAGCTTTCAGTCCCTAGGTGTACTGTACATAGAGTAAGAAGGGCATGGCATGCCTCGAACGTCTTCCAGCAAATCAAGCTCCACACTTGGTTCTCTGCGGCTCTTGCACCTTCTGTCGCGTCGTGGAGCATTGGCTTTTCTCTTCAAGACACCTGCGATCGAGACCATCTGCTTAGATTTCGAATGCTTCGTGGCATGTCCATCTTCTTCAGTACCCTTTCGAATTGGACGTTGAATCACTGGCGCGTGTCTTGATCGTTCTTGAAGAGCCTTGCTCGGAGAGGAGGCCTTACGGCGAGCTGGCGCTGCAAATGTCTCTGTGTCATGGGCAGCAAAGTCATTTGGGCGGTGACGAGGGGCTGGACAATGTGCCATCATGATGGACGTCGGATCGCTTGGGTTTCAAAGGCCTGAGTATCTCTTTGGGAGGCGCGTATATCATGAAAGTCGCGTCCTAGGACCAAAGACGGAGATTTCGGTTGAACAGCGTACCGGAATCTCAAGAGGACGTATGTATATGGGTAAATATCTGACACAGGAGATTGCGAAGTTTGGGAAACTTTCCCGCGAATTTGTGGCAGATTTTCTGTGTTCTCGTTTCCTTGGTAGTGCTGTCGAGGTCTGAATTCGCGTGGCCGGGAAAGTCTGCTCGCGCTTGCCATCATTGTGCACGATAGATACACCAAAATTTGTATGGCCAAGCCTCGCGCATTTATGGCAAACGCGAGTATTCTTTATCCCTTCTGAAACCAACTCGCCATTATAAAGAAAAAAGACTAGCCATACGATATGAAAATTAGAAACCAGAACGATTTTGATTTCCCGTTTCTTGAACTTTGTTGTACAAACATGCTTCGTAGTTCGCTCGTTGCCTGCGCAGTAAAGAGTATAGAGAACTTCTAGGAGAGCCAAAAGAAACACCTACTGATTCTGCTAGATATTCTGTTATGGCAGTCTACTTTCGATTGTTCTGAACCTTTTCAAGTAAACTTTACCAAGTCAAATCGGCGATTAGTAGAGTGGTCACTGAAACTCCGACTTGAAAACGCCACACAGATCCAGTTACCAATGCAAGCATACTTAACATGCATCTGAAAATTGAGAATCAACAAGAGTTTACGTTGGATATCCAAACCTACCGACCAAGACTCAATCGTTCCTCAATGATCTCAGCGACTTCTTTACACTCTCTCATGGCTCCATCACCTACATCACCACAAGCCAACTCCTTCTCTTGTGGTGTCAACACCTCAAACCATCCCCCCTCAACATCAACACCCCATTCTTCTTCCAGGATTTTGAGCTGGCTTTTCGTAATAGGGTGTCTCCACATCTACGACAAATAAGCGCCAGTTTTGTAAACAACGAATGTTCACTTACAGCAGTATTCATAGCAGGCGCCACCAAGATCCTCTTCTTCCTCAGCTCTCCCCCAGAAGCTGCCTGTTCCACAAGCCCACTAGCATCCCAGGCCCTCACCACACTCGTAAGCAAATTATCCGCCATGCCACCCACAACTTTCGCCATGGTATTTGCACTCAGGGGCGCAATGACCAAAATATCTGCCCATCGTCTGAGTTCGATGTGTAAAACTCCTCCACCCCGTTTCCAAGGATGCACCCACTCGTCTTTGTCTAGGAAAATGCCATCGACGTTTGGGATATCGCGGAGGGATTGGAGGGTTGGTTGTTCAGAGCTTTGACCAGCTAGGAAGTTGGTGGCTGAATTTGTGAGGATGAGGAGGATGGAGAGGGAGGGATGGTGGGAGAGAGCTTGGAGGATGAGGGGAATTTTTATGGTTGCTACGGAGCCTGATGCTGCAAGGAGGAGATGCTTCTTTCCATCGTTATGGGTGGCTGCTGTGAATGGTGGATTTTGGGTGAGAGTTTGTTCCATTTTAGTCATTACTATAAAGGACCAAGAGGACAGGATTCAAGGTGGATGTTGAAGAAACATTTTTCCTGATGAAAAGTTGTGAAGTTTGGAGAAGAGGGGAGAAACAATGAGGTCAGTCGGGTATTTATCGGATATTCAGCCTTGCAATTATAAATTGCTGATTGGTCAGCTTACAATTACCAACAACCTGGTCTGCCTCGCATCATTGCGCATTTGCATTTTGAAGGTTGGAGGCGGAAGCTATCTCTAGCTTCACCTTTGAATTTCTGTACAATAACAAT
The DNA here is from genome assembly GCA_900536445.1 of Hymenoscyphus occultus. Classification (NCBI taxonomy): domain Eukaryota; kingdom Fungi; phylum Ascomycota; class Leotiomycetes; order Helotiales; family Helotiaceae; genus Hymenoscyphus; species Hymenoscyphus occultus. The sequence continues at coordinate 79,900 of UNPT01000054.1, forward strand.
ACCCAACAACCCTCCAAAATGTTGACAAGACCACTCTTCTCGTCGGTAAGTTAATACCTGTTCCTCTATCATCAAAAAAACTAATAAAACAACAGGCATTCCGACTCGCCTCCCGACCAGTTCGATCTACCCCATTAACAGCCTCCAAATTCCAAGTCCAACCCTCAATTTCGCCACTTCTCTCACGCTTTCTCTCAACTGAAACCAGAGCCGCAATTGATAAAGCTGTTTCCATGACCCCTGTTGTCCTCTTCATGAAGGGTACACCTGAAATGCCCGCTTGTGGATTCTCAAAGGCGACGATACAGGTTCTTGGCTTGCAGGGTGTGGATCCAAATAAGTTTACGGCTTTCAATGTTTTGGAGGATGATGATTTGAGAGCTGGTATGTCTTTTCATTACTCAGAAGAAGAATATCTGCCACGCCTTACATATCTGCCGCGCCTTATGATCTTCCATCAAAATGAATTTGGAATCAGCTACGCTTTCAAAAATATAACCGCTAATACTTGACACAGGAATCAAAGAATACTCCGAATGGCCAACAATCCCACAACTCTACGTCAATAAAGAATTCGTTGGAGGCTGCGATATCATCGTCCAAATGTATAAGAGCGGAGAGTTGGCAAAGATGCTGGAGGAGAAGAACGTCCTTGTCCCTCTTGAAGAGGGCGGCGAGAGTAAATAAATTAGATACCTACACCTACACCTACACGCGCAACGAAGAATACCAACGACGAAGACGTTGTAGGATACGAGGAAAACATAATGAATGTAAAACATTACGATCACACTCAAATGCTGAGACTGCAAATGGATCAGAGTGGTTTATGTGATTTTAGTGGCAAGAAATGTATCTTTGTCAAAGAAGGAAAGATGTGATGGTAAGTTCATTCCAGATGGTATCTAAGTGCAGTCTACTTCTATACAAAACTTCCAAACACATCTACTACTCTCCACCACAATCATCGCCTTTTCCTACCCCAACACAACCAAATCAACTCCCACAACTTACTCGTACCTCAATCCCCTCTTCTCCCCCGCATCCCCACACAACACCCCCTTTCTCTCCCACCCCGATCCCCCTTTCTCCCCCCACCAAGCTCAACCCTCTCCCCATCCCCATCCAAATCCACCGCCCAACGAACCCCCCACCCCAACCCACCAACCCAAACCCCCCTCCCACAACCAAAAGCACCCAAGCTCTCCCCACCCCCACGCTCCCCCGGCGCCAAAAACGGATCCCTAAGATACCTTTCCTCACACTCATACAACGCAATCCTCGTCCACATCACCTCTTTCTTCACCAGGAAGCAGGGACGGGAGGTAGTTATATGTGATGTGACGAGGAGTTTGTACTCCAAGTTCCTTGGTGTCATGATTTGAGTTTTAGTCTTTATCGTCGTTCTAGTTTTAGTTTTCGACAAGGACGGGAGGGTATATTGGTATGTTGAAACTATCACTCCTCCCTTCGTATATCTCCCCTGTTTTGAGTCTGCTGTTAGGATGGAGGATCCTCGTTTTCGTTTATGTTCGCCCAGCAATGGGACTTTCTCATCTTCATCCTCGCGTCCACGACTCACCTCCTCGGTGATGGGCGAACATAGTGCGTCTTCAATCATATCCTCGAACTCATTTGGAGTCAAGATGTTGTCTGTGAGGTTTGAGAAGGCTAGGGCGATGGAGTGGATGTTGATTTTTGCGGGAGATGTTTTCCTTCCTGGAAACCTTTGGTTGAGCTGTTTTTGGCGGAGAGAAGGGAAGGAGATTTTGGTTTTTAGGGAGATGGGATGTTGGATAGGGGGTGGAGGGGGGGTTTGGGGGGGTCTGTGGGAGGGTGTTAGGTCTTGGACGTGCGAAGGGGGTGTATGGGAGGAGTTGGGTTTAGAAATTAGGAAGGAGGAAGGAGGAACTTACGAGGGGGTTGAGAAGAAGGGGGTTATGGTTCGAAACATCGTTCCTTCAAAGCCAGATCTGAAATTTTCGTTCTTGAATTGGAGACTGGTTGGTATTTTCGTCGTTGCGAAAAAGTAACTTCTTGAAAGTTGGGAATTAAGAAGTAAAGTCGAGGAACTTCTTGATTATTAATAAGTAATATTCGGGTGAGTATCAGTGAGTAATACCCCTCGTCGACTCTCAAGAACCCGTCTTCTAATGACTCCCGAATGTATGAATAGTTGGTTATTCAGTACCCCCCTTCAGGTTTCGAGTCACCAGTTTAGCTTGAGGAAAATGATTCGAAGGCTGTATGGATTCGGTGGTGTAGTGGGTTTGAGCTTGAGCTACTCTATTGTATATATATGAATCGAAAACGAACCGAAACAAACCTTCTCCAGGAAGGATTTGAGATGATAAAATAATATCAAAGATGAATACCAGAATACTTCTTTCTTTTTTGCATTTAAAAGAATGGGGGCTTTGTCGAATATATATATACCCTTTTTCATAAATACGCAGTCCATCTGAGCCTCTTTGTTAACGCTCATCCTCGCCTTGGATTTGTAAACCAACTTGATCCCCACAAAGCACAAACACTAACACCAACACCAACCAACATCCTATTTTTAGCCTTGCAATCATGAACCAGAAAGCACACCCCTCTGCCAACAAGAAGGAAGACTGAGAAGCCAGTCGCTCATTGATCATTGAGGAGAGAAACCCGCTCAAACGATTTTTACTTCCTTACCTACCAGAATAGCCACCAATAACACAAACATCAACACCAACACCAACATATACACACCCCCCCCCTATCAACATATCTCTTTATTCCCTTCCATTTATACACAAATACCTCTCCCTCAAAAAGAACCCCTCATCCTCATCCCCCATTCCCCATTCCCCTCTCCCTCTCCCTCTTCCACAAAAGAGAACGAGCAAAGTCCAATATTCTTATCCCCTCCATACCTCTCCCCTACAACCCTAAAACTTATATAAAACCCGTTAATGTATCCTAGAAGAAAGAGTTGCTTTAACTACCTTACAAACCCGAAAAAACAGGTAAGAATTCCAAAAAGAATTAAGAATTTACCTAGGTAAGATAAGATACTTTATGAACCCGCCGTTTTTCGTGGGAGTAAGATTATGGGAACTAGTTACTGATGTATTGCTATGTTGATAAGAAATGAAAGAGATTTGACTAATCTAAGGGAAAGAAATTGGTTGTATGTTGATACCCATCTTTATATGCAAACTCAACAGCGACAGCATTTCTCCACTACCCCACTACTTCCCTCAATTCCTACCTCCAACACCACTAAACCACTGACCAGGATACCGAGTCCGCATATACAGTAAGCGCGCGCCTCGAGTTCCCAAGCATTAATAATCTCCATGGCCAGGCCTTATCATCGCATATTTCTTCTCCACATCACCTCCCCTCCCCTCACTCCCCTCACCCACCCCCCTATCCCAAAAAAGTACAACACACACAACCCCAAACTCAAACCCAACATACTCAACCCCAAGGGCGAAGTATAACAAACCGCTCTCCTAACATCATTCCATATACTCTCAGTCAACCTTGATAACCTTCCTATACCCCCTCTATACCCCTCTATACCCCTCTATACCCCTCTATACCCCCTCCAAATCACATTATCAACATACCAACACATCCAGAATCTCAACCCTTACCCTTGGGTAACTTACTCAACCCTTACGCCTTACGCCTTACGCCTTAAAAAAAATATTAAAAAATACGAACCTAAATCCCTGGATCAGATCAAGAGGTGTTGGTTGGTTGGACAGTTAGTTAGTTGTTTGGTTAGTAATCTTCTTATCTTGATTCTTCTTATCTTGTTGGTACTCGTACTTAAGCTTACATAGATAGATACTTACTTCTATACATATTACTAACTCTATCGATCCCATCATATCCTTAAATCCTCACATCCCTACCGTACACCCTTCCATCACTACCGTACACCCTTATAACCTTATACCTAATTCCAACCACCCAACCTCCCTCGCCTAATCTACCTACACACACACACACACACACACACACCTATCACAAAAAAGAAAAAAAAAAGAGAAATCACAACCGAACCCCTTCACCACACCTTACATACCAACCAACGGAGGTCCGCCCAATTAATATAATCTTACAATATGTAATATTAGGTACTCCCTTGCTTACTCTACCCGATCAAAAAAAGAACCCCCTCAAGACGCATTAGGAGTGAAGAGAATATATTAAGTCTTACACATGGGGAAATGGCGGATTCATCAAAGAGTGAATTAACCAATTTAGGGATTGAACGAGAGGGGGGAAAGGGGAAAGGGGAAAAAATTCACTCCACCTTACGTTATTTCCTTAGAGACAAGGCTTAAAGGGCCAAAGATTTTTACAGTATGGATGTGTTAGACGCCACAAAATCATACGCATCACATAGAAACGAACAGAAGCAGTAATGTTTGTAATCAGAATCATCCACAATTTTTTGCAACCCCACAAGAATGTTTTGCTTCATGGCCAAACATTGAGGTTTAAATATTTACAGAGAAGTATCCACCTCCGAGGATGTTTTTGTTGTAGAGAAAAAAGAAGAAAAGAAAAAAAGAGAGTGGTGGTGATTGAATGCAACCTGGCACCCCATGACCAACATTGTCCCTTCCCAATGATGATTTGTGCTGAGTCCTCTACGCCAAATGCTTTCAGATGCCACCCATGTTTTTACCCCACACTCAAAATCCCAGATGAAATGCCTTGCCCAAATGAAACTCGTGTAAAAAAAGTCGAAACCTTGCCGACTATGATATGATGCGGAGAGATCCACTCCCTCATAAAGTTCGTCTAGGTTTGAAGAATTTGAAGAATTGGCAAAATCTAGTTGAAGTACCAAGAGGTCTGGTCACGACCGATGACCTCGTAATCTGGAGTCAGGGCTCTGAAGGCAGCGTGTGACAGGTCAAGACCTTCAATTGCACAACTTGGGCATTTGTCAACAATTCTAGCGACAACAGTGGCACCCTTGTAAGTGACAGTAATGGTCTTGTCACAGTATTCGTTGCCGTTGGATTTAGTTCCCATCAAGAGAGAGGACATGGCGACGACAGGCTCAGATTTACCATCGGGCTGGGTTCCACAGGCAGTAAGACCGTCGATATCGTAGTAAGAGGTGGATCCTGTGCATGGTGAACCCTTGGTACATTTGCCATATGAAGTTTTACCACCAGATGAACCGCCTCCGGATGAACCTCCGTATGAAACTGGTGCAGGTGCTGGAGCCGGTGCTGGAGCCGGAGCAGTTTCTGGAGAAGGGGCGGGAGGAGGTGGCGCCGCAACGACTTGAGGTTGCACAGGAGCAAGGCTTGGGGATGGAACGACAATTGGAAGTGGTGGAGGAGCCTGAGCTTCCGGTTGAGGAGCGGGCTTGTTTTCTGGGACTGGAGCAGCGGATGTAGTTGGCGCAGCTGGAGGGGGATCATTCGGCTTGGTTGGAGCAGCTGGAGGAGGACTTGGAGGAGATGGGTCGGGCTCGAAAAATTGTGCTCCTTGTTGCTTTGGTGGCTCAGGCTTGGGCTCGGCTGGAGGAGCAGGAGGAGCGACAGAGGGAGCAGCTGGCTCGGGGGACGAAGATGGAGCAGGGCTGGGTGAGGGTGAAGGTGTAGGCGTTGGTGTTGGGGAAGGTGTTTGACCTTCGCTCACCCAGATGGTGGTGGTAACGCCAACAGTGGTGGTGGTTGAGACCATCTCCGTGACCACGACGACTGGAGGTGCTGGAGGCGCTGCTTTCTTCACATGTTGATGTTGATGACGGTGCTGGTGGCCGTGGGGTTGAGCGACTGTTGCGACTGCGAGAAGGGACGCAACGGCGATGATTGAGGACTTCATGATGAAGGATTCTTCGTCAACAACCGAGGACGAAGAATTGGCAGAGAAGTGATTTCTGAAAATCGAGTAGTCTTGTTGGGTATTGGGATTGGGATCGCTAACGGAGCTTGTACAAAAAAAGTTGGTGATGTCAAGAAAATGGAAAATCGTCTAGCGACTAGTTGGAACAGAGTCTGGCTTGAAGATTGATGTGTTGATGGTGCAGGACCTAAAAAGTTGGATTGAAGCGTAAAAGACGGTGGTCGAGAAACGATATCTCAGAGTGTGTAACAAGAGCAATGCGATGCGAGTAGGGTATCCTCAAAGAATGAACGAAGCAGGCCTAGGCTTATGCAATCTGCGATGAAGCAAGAAAGAATGTGGTGGTTGATGGGGAGAGGATAAAGATCTTAAAAGGAGGGAGAGCCCGCACTTTGGGGAGCAGCGAGGAGCAGCGATGAGCAGACCAAGAGTGGCTGACGACAGGGGGTGTGAGCACCGACTCACCGAGGCCCTTGATAGGAGCTGGTGGAGCACCGCGGGGACGCTAGCCAGGGGTAGGGATGGAGCTAAGATGGGGCTAGATGAATGAACCTGGGCGAGTGGACGAGGAGTTTGGACGGGCGGGGCAGAGTGGAGTTGACCAGGAGTAGGTATTTTCGTTTTCTTGGCAGGAGCATCTGCGGGTGGAAATTGCGCTCTTGGTGGTGGCACTGGAGGAGCATTACCTATTCGCCGGCGGTAGGTGCAGGTCAACTCGACCCAACAGCGCACGTCACTCAGTGGTGTGGATGACATTCTTCAGGAACTGGCTCAGGAACAGCACAGGCTCAGGAACAGCTTACCGCCTGCTACTGCTGCTGATGTGCTGGAGATGCGTCGCATCGCTTCCACTCTTGGGCCTGCTGGTGTGCCTGTGCCTGTGCCTGTGCCTGTGCCTGTGCCTGCATTTACGCTGCACTGTTCTGCGGGCAATCAGTCTCTTCAAGTCAATCGGTGGAAAGACGCATCATTCGAATCATCGGTGGGGTCGCTCTAGGGCTGCTGTACTCCGTCCCGATATGGTCACAGGGCTCACTCAGCAGCATTGCGCACAACCCCCCCTCCTCACAAAGTGCTTGCATAGGCGGCATAGCATGCGAATAGATGTACTCCGTAGTGTACTCGTACACTTCGTAGCATACACTCGTAGCATACACTCGTAGCATACACTCGTAGCACACACTCGTAGCATACACTCGTAGCACACACTCGTAGCATACACTCGTAGCACAGCCTGCGCGATGTTGTGTCGGCACGATAAGTTATCAGACCTCCTCCACTTCTTACACAACCTAAGACTAAAAGCCTCCCCCGCCGGCTTTGCACAGTGCTGCCCAGTCACGCCAGTACCCTACTCCTCGCTCTCCCTAGTGGCCTCGCAAAGGTTGAAAGGGGAAGCTCAGAGTCTTGGGCCTTTGCATGTCACGCTCATCTCCCGCAACTCTCATTCGTGTTCGCACTACTGATCACTTTACTCAGCCACACGTGCAGTCCGAAGACCGACTCCAAATGATGGTCCCTGGACACAGCTGGAGGCCTTGTCCAGCTGCTGCCAATGGTGGACTGAGCAAGCCGCCAAATCCCAATAGATTCTGGCAAAACGAAAATTCCAGAAACACGGTCTGGGAGTCGTAGCGCTGAATGAACTCCAGTGGAAAGATGGGCATCTGCCATCCCATTTCCACCCCACTACCGAGTAAACATTTCCACTCCCGCACTTTTCCTCAAGGAATTTGGCTGCAACTGCTTGACTCTGCTCCGCACTTCAGCAGGTGAGAACAGGGACCAACCTGCCCAACTCTCTCGGTTCAGCCCTCCGTCGTTTCAAAACAAACACCCCTGTGCAAAATCTGATCGCCCTTCCCTTGGAACCTTGGTTCTAAGTCTTGGTCCTGAAGCTTGGTCGAATCAGCATCGAGAAATGAATCCCACAAGGGAATTTACGAATATGAATTCATTTCATCCAAGAACATCTCCACACACATATGTCATCCAAGAAAAACTCGACTTCTGAAAATGGAAACATCTTAGCGAATCCCCGAGATCCTCTGGAAGAAGAAACTCATTTTCCGGCAGTTCTCCGTAGCTGACTGTTGCTATGCAGTAGCACTTGAACCAGCAAACATACGTTTTGCTAAGACTGCAAGTTCTCGATCCCACGACCAGTCTTGAAAATATCAACTATCTGCAATAGTGCTCTCATGCGCAGTACCTGGCTTCGCCGACCATAACTTGGTGGAACAATCATCACGAGCGTTGCACGTGGGTGACAGAGGGAACGTCGCACCACTGCACATACACGTCAAAGATAGACAGCCGTGATGCTTCAGGTCAAACAATTGCTAGCTGTCCACATGGGCAAGTGCGTGTTATAGAACGCAGTATTACAGAGTCAAGTGTGGTTACTTTTTTCTTTGCCTTCTGATGTCCTCGGGACCTTGAAAACAGAATGCTGCCAAATCACTAGGTTGATTCTTGGGGGAATCATTCATTTCTACAAAAAGTTTCGAAAATCAGATATTCCCTCATCGATAACGGACGTATTCATACTACCGAGTTTTGCTTTGGGGCCAAAAAACCCTTGGAACCCGTGGTCTTTACATCTCAAAGACATTCTCCGGTTTGGGGCGTTCTTCTACTAAGTTCAATAATAGCTTACGAATGAAACCAACCACCCTTCTATTCTAACCACACTCTCAGGCCCATTTACTCACACCACAAGCAACGTGTCTTCGTCTAGCTAACTAGACATCGATTCCCAATTCGACTTGACCGCTATTAGTCTACACATAGTCTAGACTAACTAACTCACCAACCAACACGGAACCAAATCCGCTGACTCTTCACCGACTTATTCCATCCTTTAGTTAGTCAAAGTCCTCCCACGAGTCACGACGTGCAAATCTTTTACTAAGGTTACCGATATCGGTACCGGACAGGTAGTGTTCTTTCTTGGTGCCTCCCACTATCCTCGGTGTAGGTAGGTGGCTGTGGCTTATTAATCCCGTGGGAAATTTAAGCTTAGATAGGTACTTTGGTTAAGGTTATCCTCCTCCTACTAGTATAGTATAGTAAATCACTATATCGCTTTAGGACTAGATAAGCTTTCGTAATAATAAGTAATAAAATATCTTTTTCTAGGTTTCTTCGAGAGTAGAAACGTCGGTATAGTTACACCGGATATATAATCGTATACTATTAATCTGATATCGTTGGAAATTCCTAGCGGTTTCTGTAGGGTATGGAAGGTATTTCTTAGATTACTAGATATATCGACCAGTTTGTTTTTGCTACCGTACGTTCACTCGTAATATTGGGAGGTTGGATGTTAATTTGTTATAGTATAGCTACTTTATTCTTCCTGCGTGGGTGAGGAGCTTCGCTTGTAAGATACTTTGGGTTGGGTGTTCCGAATGAGTGAGTGAGTGACTTGACATGAGAAAACTTGTGTTGAAAGACATAAATCCTTCTTTAGACAACAAGTATCGCAACATCCACAAGGTGTCTCACATTACCTGACACCGGCATATAAACGTTTATAGTCTAGCTAGCAGCTAGCTACCTTTACTTCCTTAAGCAAATAAACACCGAATCAAGGACCGGATTACTTTAACCTTTCTTATAACTACCCTTTTAGAGTACTAGGTGTATTCTGAATTCGTTCCGTTATACGGTGGGGCTTATACAATCCATGGAAATATATATGGCCTGTCCGATATGGGCTAGCAGAAAGGGGTTAAGGGGATAGGGAGCTTTGTAAGCGATTGGCTTGTAAGCGAGAGGGTTATTGGGTGTGGTGTGAATAGTCTCCTCGGTTTGCGAGGGGTGAAGGGAGATATGATGTATAGTGATATTAGGTGAGATATTTGGTGTATTTTTTACTCTTAAAGCAGGAATCGAGGATGTCGGTAGTTGGATGATGAGAAAACTGACTAGAATGTAAAGACGTGGTTAATGGTAACGAATATATAGATGAATGTCGGTATGACCATAGAGGAGAAATCCCGTCTATGCCGGCGTGTGAAGTGATGGAGGTTGTAATAGAGCTATCAGATCAGATAGTGTTTTGGTTTTTTGGTACTAGGGATGGATAGATATTTACTGGATGGGTGGAGAATAGAAGATCCATTCTCGTCTTGTGATGCTTGTACTTTCCGAGTCTTTTGAGTTGGGGTTTATAATATATATATATCCCGTGAGAAAACTGGTATAGCAATGCAATATATGGAGTTTTTGTCTGTTGATGATTTCTTACGATAAATTTCAGGAAAGAAGAAATTTCGGGAATTGGCTGGAAGTTGGTCGAATATATATGGGCTGAAAGATTTGGAATGTGGTATTTAGTATTTATATAGTTCCACGAGTTTGAGGATTTAGGATAGGATACTATAAGCGAGGTGCATGTAAACAATTAACTACGGCTTAAACCAAGGAATCAAGAAATATTACTCTCGAAACACTGGGCTCTGATTGAGTCTAGAAAATATGGGATATTAGAAGTTAATAATAAGATATCTGGGTGTGTGTTATATATATGAAAAATAGAAGTAAGCTCTTAAAACGTGGATACAGTATTCTTTTTCGCTTTTCCCCGATGCTGGGATAGATTGAATGAAGTTAAATGCAGACCAGGTTGAGTCCTTGATGGATAAGTCGGGGAGCTTGGTTAAAATGTGGCTAAAATTGTTTTGAATTGTGTCTATCGAATAGGCTATGTGGAGGGTTGAGGTGCGCTGGTTGTTGGTGTGTGGTCATTGTATAATATTAGTATTAATGGCCTTTTACTTGTTTGAGACCTTGTAGGGCAAAGGAAGCTGTACCATGAATATTATATGTAGAATACCTACTTTCTTTCTATTAAATTCTATCAAGAGGGTTATGCATCTTGGGCCTTGTTGATGATGTACTGGTGCTTAAGCTGAATGGAATAGTATGTATATTGATCACGAATAGGGCGCGCGCGGAGAGACATGCGTGCTGCACCCTAACGATATCGAGATTAAGATAGATAATAAGACTCCACATCCCATTAGAAAATTCAGACAGCACATCGGTCCTCGTGGTGTGGATGTGGTGGCAGAAAGCGGATGCTGAAAAGAGAAGTCTAGTGATGAGATTGCGAGCCTAAAATTTGGGACGGATTGAAAGGGAGAGTTTGAACTATGGATTGGATGGGTGTTTTTGGTAAGCTGATGAGAGGTTGGATGTGGGTAGGTGTTTGTGTATTGAATCACTGTAAATAGTGAGCCCAATCCTGGCTATTATCTCTTTCCCAGGACGACAGAAGGAGGAAGCGTCAGCCGCTTCTTGGAGTCAATTTCAAGTTAGCGTTTGCTATTACCGATTTTTTAAAGGAATTATATATGGTTTCGTGGCTCCATGAGAATTTTACCTCGCTCAAAGTTTGCTTATTTATAATACTAATAGGCAAAGAAATCAGTGATTTGTCATCAAAGTATGAGTTCGAGAACCCTTATTATAGGCCTATAGAAGTAGACCGGATGGGAGTCTTTGGCAGACTGGTGGACCTGATGCGAGCTCGGATTATCAGCAGTTCGAATACGCTACTACTGGAGATACCGGATAGGTTTGACTACCACAGTCTGGGAATTGTAATTCTAGAGATAGGCTTGTTGCGTTCTCTTGCGGGTCTATTGTCTGGTGGTAAGGATCGGCAGATGGGGTCAATCGAATCCAGCAAGAACTCACGAAGCGTTATATAAGCTAATCAGGTCTAAAGGTTAGTGTACTGTATAGAGATACTGTGCTGCGGTGTCTGGATGGTAGTTTCGAAAGAAGCAAACATGATACGGGGGTCAAGGGAGGGAATTTCGAAAGCTCGAGCTCGCTTAGCAAAATCACGGCACTCGGTTATTTTGTGGAGGAAGTTGTTTAACCCTTGGATATGCTGGCCATAGCCAAAATATAGTTATGAGGTTGAAAAAAGCAGATTCAAAAGATTCATGAGTATACTTTGCCGCTAGATTCTCCCCCCTCGTGAAACTCTCTTCTTCCCGCCCATTTATAAATATGTCTAGCGCAAACATGGAAGACTTCGTCTGGGGAGGTCAATGCCAAGAACCCTCTTTCGAAGCTCAAAACAACATTCCATTCGTTTTGCTACTTCCTTATAGCGACCTAGGATTTCACAAGTTCCTGCAAGATTGCCCATGCTGGTCAGAGTCTCACGATGATCTGTGCCGAGGACCCTTTGTCTTTTCTCCATTATAATTTATTTGCACTCCCAGCTTTTCCACTGCCTCCGATTTCCCTTGGTCATCGAGAAGTAGTGCCAAATTACCTAAACTGACCAAGTAGCTCAAGTGTTCTTCTCCAAGTATTTCTTTGCCTATTTCAACCTCTTCCCTTCTCAGATGTGCAGTGTCCGTTACACGTCTCTGGCGCTAGTATGTGACAGCCAGATTATTCATGCTGGTCAGCGTTAAAGAGTGCCTGTCACCTAGCGTTCTCTTTCTCGCTTGTATCACTTCTAACTCCAGGCATTCAGCTTTACTGAACTGGCCCTTGAAGGTTAATAACATGACAAGATTAGCGGTTCTGGTTACGGTATCGGAATGTTCCCGCCCAAAGTTTTCTCGCTTCTCGCCACTACTTGCTCTCCAAGCACCTCTGCCTTCGCCTTCGCCCACCTTCCCTGCTGCTGGTACAAAGCGGCAAGATTTACCATACTGTTGGGTGTGTCTGGATGGTCAGGGCCCAGTACGCTTTTCCGAACTCTGTGTATTTCTTCTTCCGGCTCCTCGACATTATGAAATAGGCCTTGGCGACCATATGTGGACGCTCAATTCGATTTCCAGATAACACACGAGGGTGTTGTATATGTGGACCAAGCAATTTCTCTCCTTGTTCCGCTGCTTGGAGGTCTAGCTTCTGTGACATGTCCCACCGAGCTTGTTGTCTGTGAACCATAGCGAGAAATATTTGAAATGCTGCAAATAGTAGAGAAATTGTCGACACCCAACAAGCGTTTGCTCATTTCTAAAATTTTCGTCCCTTGCTCTTCCGCCTCGTTCCATCGACCTTGGCTACGGTGGACTGAAGCTAAATTTTCTCTTGTACTAAGGGTCTGGAGGCCCTCTTCTCCCTTAGTAACCAAGTACGTCTCGGGTGGTTGCTGTAGTATCTATTCCGCATGGATCCACCGGGCTTGTATGTCGTAAAGTTCTGCAAGAGCAGCTCTCGGCACAGTAGAAACTTGACTATGCACTCCATAGAAACTTGACAGGTCGTCCTTCTCGCGCAAAAGGAAGGCCTTTGCCTCCGCTACTTTGTTATGTTTGAAGTAGGTGGCAACATATTGTGTCCAGTCAACGACACCAGATTCAATTAATTTTGATAAAGTGGACGGACGCGCCGGTTCGCTTCTTTGGATATCCTCTATCGTCAAGCTCATAAGCGTCTGGATTCTCAGACTCTTTTGTTGGAGTATTCAGTCATCTTTTCCGAGTTTCTCGCGACTCCAAATCTAACAAAGAAGTAAAATGCGACCTGTAAAATGTAGGAGTCATTGAATGCGTGAGAGTCAATTAAACACTGGGCGATGTGACGGCGGACTCTGAAATCGCTTCGGTAGAGTTGGAGTATGGACCGAACCGGTCAAGCTGGAAACTATCAAATCTATGAATCATAGAAAGATATCTTAGACACTCGCGGTTGCAAATGATCTAAGCCTTCCAATGTATCTAAAGGAACCCCCTCGCTTGTCCGTTCAGCATTTGGCATTCATGGCATGGGGGGAATTAATGCATTACCTGTGAGCGCCAAGCTTGTACAAAAAGACCTGAACAGAAAAATTCCGTTCGTTTGGATCCCAACTTAGGCACGACAGCAGAAAACATTCAGTCATTGCCATAGATTGACGATCGATGCTCTTTTCTGTTGCGAGAAGTTAACTAGTATACATCTGGACTTCTATCTTGACTTGAAGAAGGACAGACATTGTCACCTCCGTAAAAGAAGGGTACGCGGCCACAGGTAGTTGCACACATTCAGGCATTGTGACCTGACCATCAAAGTAGGGTCCGAATAGTAGCCGAAGGCAGAACAGACCGAATGAATACAAATCAGCTTATTTCGCCTCTGAAGGCCTCCATTCACGATTGGGTCGATCCGCTTCAGGCGCATTCCATGGCAGTGATATGGGCAACTTAATGTGGTCGTTATCATTCGAATATCGCGTTGAGTATCTAAAATCTGTTACTCTTGCCTTGTATTTTCCAATCCCCTCCGTGAAAATAAGAACATTATCTGGTTTAATATCACCATGTATAACGTCTGCAATGAATTTCAGCAGTGAAGCAGGCTAGATAAAATGACTAGACCAACTGATAGAGTACACATCCATCGTGGCTCTCCCAATTTCCATACAATTTACAGCGAAACAAACCAGTAGAGTAGAGTCGAGTAGGAGCACCTACTCAACCCTACTTAAGTAGGGTCTAGCCCTACTCTAACCTACTCGCCAAGAGTTGAGTAGGTTAGAGTACTACTTGAGTAGTACGGAGTAACTCGGACCGAGGCTCCGTACCCCGTTAGGCTTGTCGGTCTACTTACTTAGACTTAGCCGACTACCCCTGTTCTAAGTATAAGCGACGGTTCTTTAGCTAAGGAGCTAATATTATTACTCGTAATAGGAACAGGTTATCTAAGGAGTCTTTAGAGATAATAACAAGCCTTAAAAGCTAGGGTTGTTACACGGAAAAGGAGACAGAAGAGTAAATCATAGGGCTACTATTCGAGGATAATTACTTTGTACTTTAGTTACTATTTATAGTAAAACTACTTAAGTATTACTCAAGTAGTCGAATCTACTACTCTAACCTAATTAACTAAACCACCTACTCAAACCTACTCTAACCTAATTAAGTAAAACCCGGATATACTTAAGTAGTCGAGTAGTTCTTTCTTTCGCTATATACAAAGCTTAAAACTTTCACCAAGCCCCAAAGACATAACTTCTAGTAGTCTTGCAGATTTAAGCAAGTTCCCAAGATCTGTTTTGTCGAATACGAGGACCGGCCAAGACTTGTCATCGCTGGCCGCGGTATCCCACGAATGCCCTGCAGCTGAGCTATATTCGAAAGCTCCCGGATAGAGGTACGTGCTAGCAATGTGACTTTTTTATGTAAGAGAGCTAAATATCTCTGCTTCCGAATTATGTCGATGAACCCGCTTGAGCGCAAAGCTGGTGCTTGCGTCTACTCCTGCCTCGTTAACTCGGGACGTTGCCCCAAAACTGATGTCCTTTCTTCCAGCCTCCCGTGTCAAGTGTAAGATAGCCGAAGGTGAGATTGAACATGAGTGAAATTAAATAGGAGTAAAGATAAATTAATATAGGTATAGATGAAAATTGGTATAAGAGAAGTGAGGAAGAATAGAAGTGTGAGGAGAGAAAGTGAGGAGGGCCAGAAGTAAGGGCAAATCGAAGTGAGGTTAAAAAGAAGTCAACATGAACAAAGCTATGACTGTCACATACGACCATAGACTGAGGAGAATTGGGCATCCCGTCCGCTCTGCCATACACAAGCCTCAGATCGGCAGATTAGTAGTTGGGTGGGTGACCACCAGCGAATACCTGCTGTTGTATGTTTTTTTGTTCCTTTTTACTCCACCATTTTTCACTTGAGGGGGTTTCTGTAAGTTGTAAGTAGCGTAGTGTAACGAGCGAGTAGGGGAGTTGGGTTTGTTCGCTTATGGTGAAATGGTTCGGGGATTGTTATTGGTGGACTCTTGACTCTACCTAGGTAGACTTTGGAGCTACGGTAAGTATAGATGCAGATACAGATTCAGAACTAGACAGTAGTGATGATGAGAAACTTGCCTGGCCTCTACTACAAATGGAATGTGGGCGAAAACGTTAGAATAACGGCGGTATCTACTACCTGGACTGCTCCCAGGATTATAGTAGATAAGCATAGAACTAGCTACCGCATTATCTAGTACACCTTAGCATATTATGCAATTGTACTAAATCTAGTCTTGAATATCTTTTTAATCTCTTCTATATTTGGGAAAATATATGGGAAAGAGGATCATGTTCGGAAAAGTTAGGGAGAGGTAATTCACATGTGTACCTCATTATTCGTGGCGTGTAGATTCTTCTGCTCGGTTTACTTCGTAATACTAATATAAATATCAATGGTAAATTCTATTTTAACAATTACCTTCGTATGTTTAATAGATGGTAAAACAGAGTCAGTGGAAGGTATATCTAAATTTTCTTACTTTAATACTAATGTCTTTTAATCAACGTCCATACAACAGGGGTTTATTATTCGTATCGCCTTTTAATCAATGTCTTATGGTAGTAATGGGCTTGCTTATATGTAGAAACAAGAACTGACCGGCACGGATCGAGTTCGAAGTATTTGCTTTCATCGCGATAGCCGTCACTTAGCGGAGAATGATTAGATCGTTTCATTACCATCCTCTTTTTGGTCTACTTATTAGTACTTTGGTTGACTAGATCTAGAAGGTTTTGTAGTTGAAATGGCATTGCCCCAGGTGAAGGCTAGTCTAAGTCTGAAATAGAATTTATTCCCCAAGAATTCTTCAGTACCTCAAAGCGAAGCCTGGGATATAGTAATAGTCAGCTTGCTTTATTACGGATGATCTGAATTTATTGAATTTAACCCTCTCGCGTTCCTTGGCACATAGCTTTTGTTCATGTTTGATATTCAAAAGTACCTTCGCTTTGCATCTACTAACGACCTGCTTTGTACTTTATTATCCTTTGTAGTTACTATAGATTACGGGACTGAATACTAATTAGATGGTGAGGGATTCAGTTGTAATTGTTTCCTTCAACTCTTTCGAGGTTTTGCTCAATAAGGGGATACACGAAGCCTTACTACAAAGATCCTTGTTTTAAGAACAACTCACCCGAGGTCCTTACGAAGGCCCAAAGGAATTTGTTTTTTCACAGCTAGAATAAAATTCTTATAAGCATAACCTAATAACATTTGTTAAAGGGAGTGTGTGTATGGAGTGCTGAGAGTGCCAGGATAACTGGGAAGAGTGATATTCAGATGACTATCCAAACTAAGCTACTTTGGGAAGATGCCAGGGGTTACATGGCTCTAGAATATGCTCCTCGTTCCTTCTGAAATTTTGCTGAATGGAATCAGTGGAATCAGCTAGACTCCTTGTTACATGTAATGGAAACCACTCGTCAGATCCTACTAACAACAATATCCATGATGGTTTTCTTTTGAGCCGTCGATATCCTTGTAGCTGTACTGTATCACGCACTTTCCAAATACAAATCTAACATCTTGGTTTCCAAGCCCTTAGTAATATGTGTATTTGCCGCTTGCCGAAATGGCAAGCAACATCCTTTCATCCATCGAACAAGTATTAATGACAACAGTTTATTACGTTTTGAAATAGGCAGTTTAATTAGCAAATATTCAGCATTAAACTAACTGCGGCAAAATTTACAAATTCGAAAGGAAGGAGCAGATGAAGTTCCGAGATTCAATTAAAGGACTACTGGGATAAACTTTTCGAAATGTCATCAGATGACGGCATCTAAGTAGACATCTTACAATCGATTATTTGTAGCTCAAGGTGTAGTCTGGTTTTTGTTGGATAAAGTGTTATAAACTAGCCTAAGATGGCAAAACCCACCCCTACTGCTTTTCAAAGGCACTCATTTAACGCTCTCCGATATTGTTCAACAATGAACTGAATGAAAATGTCTAGACTTAATTGGGAAAGACTCGGATCCGCCAAGGGTGGGGTCAATTCATCATTTCTAAACCCCGTTCAAAACTTTGTTTGAACAACCTAATTATTCCAAAGCTTCTTTGATACTTTCAATTATTAAGTACCGTTTATGGGGCAGATTATAGTATACAAATTCACCTTGGTCGTTTCCGAACTGGCGGTGGCTAAGCGAGCTCCTGATTGCATACTTCACACACCCCTCGAGGCATGGTCCTCCACCAATCGCAGTGCTTAATCGTCATATGCGTTCCCATTTTCGCGAGCTGCAAGGTTCTCATCCAAACATCCTATCAACCTCTATTCTTTCGCAACCGATGACGTGCTTAAGAAGTTTAATAATCCGGTGTCGCAGCGAGAATTTGACGACAGCCTATTCTTTGAGCGTTTGGTGGGGGTTTTCCCAAGATCGAGGTATGTGCAAGACTGAGAAATGAATTCATATGTTTTTTGTACTTGGTGAGGATACTAAGGACAGACTGAGAGCCTATAAGAGAAATCTCAAGCAGAGCCTCTGAAAGAGAAGGTTGAAAAGAGGATGGCAAAATATTCAGGGATTTCATGTAGGCTCAATTTTACTGAGAGCGGGAATACATTTGAACTCCATCCGGGGTTCAATCTCGAAACATGTCGCTACGAAATTACAACGAATAGCATGGTCACAGTGAAGTAAAAGATCAAATATCCGGTCTTTAACTCGATTCAAAAACGCCACACCAAAATGGAAAAAGTAAACGTATAACGGTATCATTTACAATAAACTACAAAATCATAAACCATAAATGAATAGCCCTTTGAAATCAAAGGAACGCACCAGGCCCAAGCAAGCTTGGATTCGCATGAAGAGAAAAAAAAGTGGTGTCATAATGTTCCCAGCATCGCTGATCCACAACAAAAATCATCTATTTTGGGCATTCGTCATCGCTCTTGGTTTCAGGAGCTGGGGTAGCTTTAGGGCGAGTAGAAGTTGACAAAGTGGTTGGGGGTTTGGCAGCTTCAACACCAGTAGTGCTATTGTTAACTGGCTTAGCGTTGTTTCCTCCACCACCGCCTGCTGCACCGCCAGCTGCACCGCCAGCGCCGCCTGCGGCGAAGGCAAGAGGTCCACCTGGGATAACAGGGTACGTCACGGGGCTCTTGTTGAGATCGACTAAGATGTTTGGGTCGTCGACCTTGTAGAAAGATGTTGCCTTAGTACCGGCTGGCAATTCAGTTCCGGAACCAGTGATTTCCAGGTTGATGCACTGAGGATAGTGCTGGGCCCCAAGTTGGTTACCGGCGCCGAACAACGCGATGATCTCGTGACGGAGGACATATTGACCTGGCTTGACATTTGCTGGGATCGTAACTTCCCACTTGTTGCCTTGCTTGATAAGCTCAGTGGCGGCCCACTTTGGTGGCTTCGATGTGCCGTCAATGAGTCCTGCTTCTGAAATCTTGAAGAATTCGAGGGTAGTCTTGTCGACGGTCGAGCAGTCTCCTTTGCAGTCGGCTAAATGCTCAGTTATTGTACCGAAGTGAGACTCTGGCCACACGGTCCATTGCATGGTGAGTTTTCCTCCAGCGGCAATGGGGGCCGACAGCTTTGCGTTTTTTGAGTCTCTGTGGCAGATGATATTTGGCTCTGCGTAATCGCTTCCATTAATGAATCCGATATCACCAGCTGTATTGGTCCAACCGATCTTTGGTGGTATTCCACCGGGCTTGAATGGATCTTGTCCAACATCGAAACCTGGGAACCTTTGAATCATCATCAGCCAGCGCTCATGGTCATCATTGACTAAGGATGAACTTACGATTGGCCGTCGATGATAATTTCTTTGACGAAGCCGTGAGCAGAAACCTGGGCAACGGAGGCGGCCAATGCCAAAATGGCGCTAATTTTCATGGTGCTGAAAGACATCTTGTTAAAGGTGTCCTGAAAGTTGTATGATTTTGTGGTTTTGTAAGTGTTTGATGGTGAAGATAATATGCCTCTAGCACAAGTGTAAAAGGGTGGACGTCACTAGGACTTTAGAAAAGAATGTGGTAGAAAAAAGTGAGTGAACGTGAAAAGCAGAAACTTCAGATGATACTAAAGAGAAAAGGACTCCTGGTTCCTTAGGGAGTCATGTTATATAATGTGTCAACGCAGAAGCTCCAACGAGCAGCCATGCATAAGAAGAAATCCCAAGATCCAACAACCCAGGACAGTATAAAGTTTGATTTCCAGAGCTCCATGGTAGTCCGTTTCAATGATCTGCCGCGGCGTCTTGGGACGGACGATATTCCATTGTGCGTCCACTGATCGTGACCCTTGCCCGATAGAAAGCGGTTAGCAGGTAAAGTGTTTTCATACCGCGCATGTTGCAAGTGGATCACCAAGCTTTCAATTTTGGGAAATGCCATAAAGTGAGGCCCTTCCCCCCCATCTGGGACAATTCTGGGCGCCTAACATGAAACTGCCCAGCTAGGTCGCAACGCGGAGATCAGATGGACGTCGATGTGATTGATTTGCAGAGCCGCTTCGAAACCTCGAAACGATCATTCCTCATTGGCCAAAATTCGTCCGAAAGTTGAATTCGATCTTCAAAGTTATGAATAACCCAAATAGAGACCCAAGTTACAAAGTGGCGTGGCTCACGCAAGAAATCATCCCCCTCGATGACCGCAGAAGACTACTGCAATCCAATGCCAAGCGTGTATCTATAAAACCTCCATTAAAACTAGGAAATTTTTCCATATAACCTCCCAAGCAATACACGGAAGATGGCGCAACAAGATCCGATATGAGATGAAAAAGGGCTGAAGAACAATATTCGTAATTTCCCTCACTGCAACGAAGCTCGCTGTTTACTGTGGAACCGCTCCATCCTTCGGACCATAGTAAAATTCGGTTCCTTCGTCCCGGGCAAAATACATGTAACTTTTCTAGGGTGACCAAGGCGAGCAATAGGGTGAACACCCCTGAAAAGTTTATATTTTATTTGGACTGGGATGAAGTAGTTTCAGAATTAAGACTCACTAAACACGTGACAACATTTTCTCCAGAAAGCTTGAGTAAAGTTCCATCATGTTCCTGGTTCCGAGTACGGAACCGGATAACTTTTGTGAAAGAAAGTACAAACACACAAGGGTGGATATGCCAGCCGATTTATGCAACCCCGTGTGTACGAAGAATGTCGCGGCTAAATCTTCATATACATCATACACTACTGTGGCAATGCCACACCAAAGATAGTCCTCTAATATAAACTCGGTCCTCTATTCCCGATCTCTTCTCTTCTCCAATCTAAAAACCGCTTTCATAAAATCTTCCGAACTTCTCAAAGTCGCCACCATATGATCTCTAGCTTAAAACATCATTGTGCTTAGCAATAGAGGTAGCCTAGTCAACATGAAGCCCGTGGGCCTCAAGAGCGCGGCTCTACGTATGGAGTGCGGGGGGATAAGCACTGGGTTTTAAGTAAGCAAATGTCGCAGAAACCCAGAGGGAAGATTTCTATGACTGAAAACAGATATCTTTGATTTCAAATAAGCTTATACCTCTCGAATTTGATCAGAGGGTGAAAAGGGAATGGCGTAATGTGAGACATCATAATAATATGGAGCTTACCCGCAACCGAAAGCCTATTAGCGAGATATTCAAAGCTGTTGATTCATCATATTCGACAGCAGCGAGATGATGACAGTTACTACACGTCCTGTGATGCAAGTTCCCGCCAAATTGATATGTTATATTCCAACGTACGATGTTCTAAAGCGAGGAGGGGTCTGCTGTCGTTTCTGGTGAGATGCTGAATGGATGAATAAACCGTGTGGGAAAAAAACAATGTGGCCGAAGAGATTCCAGTCTTGGTACTGCGAATAGACAGGAGCTCCAAGCGCATGCGGAGCAGGGGAAATCGATATGACGAACACGAAAAACCCACCACCCGCTCAAGCTTCTGGATGTCTTGCATGAAGCGTAGACAATTTTTGTAACATACCTGGTCATTACTCAGCACACACTATCCCTTCGTGTGTAACACACACAGCGCCCTGGCAGCTGGCTTGGTATAGGGCTTTAAGCGAGCCGTGGCGCTGTTATACCTAATTAGGACGTGCCAAGTATTAAAACGCCTCGTCTCGTAACTAGTAGTATAAAGGGGGTAGATAGCCAAGAGTTATACCCTACTAAAGTAATAAGATCGACGCCCTACTATAGATCTACTTTTCTATAATACGTCTTAGCTAAAAATATAGGGTTTTAGCTAATAGAACGCGTAATTAAACTACTTATTAAGTAAAAGTTACCCTAGAAATAGTATAAACGCTAATAAAAAAGGCCCCTTATAGTAGGCTTTAATGAAATCTATATAATATAGTATACTCTTAGCTATTTACCTAAGCTTAGTATAAGAGTCTCTAGGGAGACTCTTATAGCCTTTATAAGGTCTAGAACTTATATTACCTTATATACCTAGAAGATACTCGGGCTACTTCTAACCCCTATAAAAGTACTCTATATCTTAAAACCCTAGATATTCTAAAATAAGATAAATTATAATTCTTACGCTAGTAAATAAATATTCCTTTTATTAATAAAAGCGATTTCTTTTCTAATTTTCTAATTAACTCTTATTTAAATTAATCTACTACTTATTAAGTTATATCTAAAAAGTTATATTATAATCTTAAAATATACCTTTCTATACCTAAAGTCTATTACTATTATTAACTATAAATTATAAGTTATTAATTATTAGCCTTATTATAATTAGAACTACTACTATCTAAATCTAATCCCTCTTTATTTAAATCTAATAGATCTTAACTTTATACTTATATCTTTTTCTTTCCTTTACTTTTTATAAACTAGGTACTTATTCTTTTATTCTACTATTTAGCGTATATAAGAGTTAGTAGCTACTTACCTAGAATCCCCTTACTATTAATCTCTATTACTATTCTCTACTAGCTTATTAAACGCTTAATTATAGGCTAATCCGTAGTAATATTACTCCCTCTTCGATCGCGACTTATTTTAGGCCTTCTCTTTTTAACTAGCTTAGAAAGTATAGGTAATTTAGATAATCGCTACTTTAATTTATTCCTTAAACTAACTAGCCTTCTTTATAGTATACTAGGAGCCTTAGTAGCCTTTTTTACTTTTTTTATATTTTTTATCTCCTTAATCTTCTACTTTTCTTCCCTCTCTTTTTCTAATTATTCTATATTCTATTCCTATACTACTTTAAGAAGAATATACTTAAGAGTATTATTAGAAAATTCGCGCTAGAAGTCCTAATACTATAAAAGTAATACTACCTTTTTTACTTTCTTACTTTTAATAACTAGCTATAAATAACCTTTTATAATCTTTTTAATATAAGAGACTAGGAAAAATATATATAATAATATAGGCTAATAGATATTTATCTTCTTATACTATTTCTATAACTTATCTAGAGCTATCTACTTTAGAAGGTAAGGGGTTTTTAAGCTCTAAACCCTTTAAATCCCTACTTCTAATTCCTTTTTCTTCTTTTATAGTATTTCCTAATTATATAATCCCTTTTACCTAATAGTAATTATATAAGCTTCTAGGTTAGATTTTAATAGTATTTTAGTATATCTTAAATAATATTAGCCTAGTAAGTAGTTATTAGAGTTATACTAATCGCCTATTCTAAGATATACTAGAAACCTCTTATATAAATATATAAACTATAACTAATTAAATATATTCCTTTTCTTATCTCTTAAACTAATATATATTTTATTCTTACTAACTTTAAAGCTACTTTTAAAAAGCTTTTTATAGCTATTTAGTAATAAAAGAGTATAAACCCTTTATAAAATAATATCCTAGTAGTAATAACTAAACTTCTATATTATATTAGAAATAAAGCGTAGAATACTAATATAATAAACTTAAATAATATTAGAGTAGTTTACTTCTATACTAAATATATCTAAGGCTATTATAATAAAGTAATACTCTTTCTTAAAGTCCTCCTCTACCTTCTTCTTATAATAATTAAACTTATTTATATAAAAGGGTTAAATATAATAATTAGTATTTACCCCTTTATTAAAAGTATTATAAAAGAGTTTCTAAAGTCGCTTTATATAAAGTTCTAGTTATTTCTTACTATTAAAATAAATAATAATTTTCTAGATTTACTTTATATCCTTTATATTTATTGCTTCTTTAATAATAAAGTTAATAATAGAAGCTTTACTATTTTTTTTAGTACGTTATAAGATATTTAAAATTTATAGCTCTACTTAGCTACTAGATAGCCTTTATCTACTATATATAATAAGATTTATAACTAGAACTCTATACTCTTATATAGCGTTTTCTTAACCTTACTAGATATAGACTTTTCTAGACTTAAAAAGATATATTTATACTTACTTTTAAAGATATCCTCTAGGTAGTTACTACTTATAACTATCTTATTATAGAAGACTATAAGTAACGTTTGTTTATTTACCTATATATTAATCTCTTAAACTTAATCTCTTATAAGAGTAAGTAAGAGTATAAAGATAATAATAATATCTTATTCTTTATTTAGTAATTAGCTCTTTTAATTTATAATATATAATACTTAAAATAATACTAACTTACCCTAACTAGTTCGAGCTAAATAAAGTACTAACTTATACTAGGAAAGCTAATCTAATATATATACTTATATCCTTCGAAGCTATAAAATCTTAAGTACTTTTTATACCTTTATATATTACTAGTTTATTAGATTATACTACTAGTCTTAGAAAATAATATCTTTATTTACTTCTAGAGTTACTTAGTTAACTAAGAATATACCTTTAGTTACTCTCTTAGAATCTATTCTAACTTACTTATTTTTCTTATTTATACCTTCTTTATTCTAAATACTAGATATATTCTCTATAATCTCTAACGCCTCTTTATTTACTTATAAACCCTCCTTATACTCTTCTAGAGTTATTTTATAATAGGATTATTCTTTTTCTAAATCTCTTAACCTTTAGTATTTATTATTTCGAGTAGTACTATTAGTATTTATAATATTATTATTATCCCTCTTATTACTTATATTATTTTCTTTAATACTCGATCTCTTAATAAAACGCTCTTTAGCCTAATTTTAAATTATATTATTATCTAATTTATTATTATTTACTTTAGTCTCTTTATATTCCTCTTCTTTAATAGCTAGAGTTATTATAGGTAATAGTAGAATCTTAATATATATAATTAATAATTTAATAATCCTAAAAATTATAGTTCTCTCGGCCTATTTTTAGTTTATATAATTAAAGGGTTAAGTCTTATAGCCTAAGGTTAAAGTACTTATTATAACTTAATAATACCTTAATTATAATACTATACTATATAAATACTAGAGGCCTATACTAAAAGTAGTAATCATCTAAATCAAAGGTTACTTAATAATTAATAGTTATATTAAAGTATATAAGGTAGAGAAAAACACTATATATTAAGATCTATAAAACTTATTAAAGTTAGTAGTACTTATAGATTATATTCTAGAAATCTAATAGCTAAGTTAAGTTAAGGGTTAGTAGTAGTACTTATAGATTATATTCTAGAAATTAGATAGCTTTATTAAGTTAAGGGTTAGTAGTAGTACTTATAGATTATATTCTAAAAATTAGATAGGATTATTAAAGTAGAAGGCTAGTAGTAGTACTTATAGATTATATTCTAGAATTTAGATAGGATTATTAAAATTAATTATTATTAATACTATTAGTAGTTAGTTTAAAAGAAAATTATAAATATAAAAGAGAATACTAACCTTATTATAAGAATAGAGAAAATTCTATATTTATAATAAGGTAAGAGTAATACCCTACTTTTCTACCTCTTCTTATAAACCTAGCGTATTTATAAACGTAAGTAATACTATATTAACTCTACTTATATATATACTATTAATAATTATTTAAGCTACTCTTATAGGTAAGGTAATATAAGGGAGCTTATATATATTATTCTTAAAGGTCTAGTAGTATTAAAGAGTATTTTAGTATATAGTTATAAGTTAACTAAGAGTATAAGTAAGTTTAGTATTTTAATAGTATTATAGTCTAAATATTATTCTAGTTACTAGGTATTACTTAAGACCTTAATATATAATATACTAGATACGAATTATTCGAGAAATAAGTATATATAGTATACCTAAGAGAGTAAGAACTTTAAGTTATTCTTTCTGAAGTCTAAGTTAAGCTAGGCTATAGTTAAAAAAAAATAGGAATATACTTATATTTATAATACTTTAAATTAAAACTAGAGTATATCTAAAGTAATTCTTAATATTAAGGAAAAGTAATTAAGTAATATTATTATAAGTAATATTATTAAGGATCTAATATATTCTACCCTAGTTAGCTATTATAGAAGAGTATTTAAAATAGGTTACAGGGATTCTAAAAATGGAAGTTATTTAAAGAAAATAATTTAGGATAAGAAAGCTTCTAGTAAACTAAAGTAGAAGTTTAGATATAGGATTAAAAGGTAGAAAGTAGTAAAAATAAACTAGTTAATAACAAAGTAGTAAGTAAGTTAAATATTATTACTTATTAATTTAATACTCTAATATTTAGAATATATTATTAAAGAAGCTAGGAATAACTTATTTAAAAAGTAGTTTTAGAATAAATTACTTATATAATTATATATATAGTTACTTATATAGTTACTTTTATAATACTAGAGTATATAAATATATAGATTATAAATAGAAGAATAAATAATTACTAATAAAAATAAATAAAGATCTATAGTTCTAGTAGGAAATACTTTAAAAGCCTAGGTATTTATATATATTTAAATATATAGGATTTTAAATTAAAATAATATAATCTCTATAAGTACCTATATATAGTCTTTCGTTTATATATTAAGTTAATAAATAGCCTTAATTATACCTACTATGACGAGCATGGATGGAATAGCTTTAACCAACTGCGCCAGCGGGCCAAAAAGGCACAAGAATTGATCGACGATCAATTCGCTATTCTACTACATTAGGAATGCACCCGGCACCACCCCGTGACTCCCAGCCACGTGACGATCCGTCACAGATTCCTTCCTATCTAAATTAGGGCCTATATATCGTATTCCTAGCTATATTCTCTTTACGAGAAGATAGAGGGGAATTATAAACTACTCCTAGCGTTTAAATAGCTTTCAATCCTATACTTACTTTTACTCTTACCCTAGTCCCTACTTTTAGTTTAAGTTATATTAGATAGAGTAGAATTCAAGTGTAGGCTTATCTCCTCGACGCCCCGTATATATGTTTCAAATTTTTGGTTTACGCTTTCCTATTTAGGCGGTCGGACCGGTCGGTAAACTACTTAGGCGAGCTACGGGGCTTGGTCCGACGTTCTACTCGCTAATAGGTAGTGCTATCATTGGGCACCAAGACTAAAAGTGGATGCCTTAAACCTAAAATTTGAAATGTGTCGAGGAGATAAGGCATATAATCTTCAAGACCCCGGCCACGGCCAGGAATAAAAACACGGTGCGGAAGTCAGTGTACAATGCAAAGAGCTAAAGGCCATTGGAGTCGTATAATCCCACTTTTGTTACTTTCCCAAATACCTGGTTTTGTTTTTGTGTTATTCGAATTGCACCCCTGAACTAACAAGAGTGGATGTGAGGTAGAGAAGGCTACTTTGGTATGCTAAGATACGTGCTTTATTCGTAGTAAAACTATACTCCTACCTATTTTATTCCTTCTGTCATTTCTTTCTGAAGTTCTTTTATCTCCTTTTCATTAGACAGGTTAGTTTCTTTGGCGTAGTAACAATAATTTAACCCATTTTTCGCCAAGCTGAAAATCTTCGAAGTATTCAAGAGGAACCTGCTATACGAATAGACTAGACGTAGATCATCTGGAGTGATTTTATATCTGGCCTTATTCATGACGTAAATTCCCAGTCCAGAAGAATAGTGTCTAGAACACAATTTTCTACTAGCTCTGACGTAAGCTGTTCTCATCTAAAAGGGTGCTAATTCTTGTGCTTTCAGGGAATAATTCGGTAATACAAAAACAAAACCGAGTATCAACAAGTTTTAACATTAATTTGTCTACTTCATAGATGCTTATCCTTATAAAGTCGTCCTCGCACGTCGCTTTCGCATATCGGTAGCCAAGGTGCTGGTAGTCGACCGACGACCCAATTTCGTCTCAACTTGCCAAGCGAAAATTTTGTACTATGATACGTCTGATCCACCGTTCCAAACGTGTTGGCAGAGCTACTTCGGACCGTGTAATCCGAACATCAACTCTCTTGAAGCCTGAAGACTACAATTTAAGATACCACGGCTCTCAATGTTCGCGTCATAAATCCGTAAGCCAGCGCGTTGGATAAGCTAAAGCCAAAAACAATTTCAAAGCGAAAAGACTTGAAAAATGGAAGCCTAGGCTGCGCATAGACAAGAGAAATAGTAAAAGATTCTTATCAAATACAAGCGGACCTCGATACTAGAATACACGCTATAAGTATACCACGGCTTATATCCTCAACTTTTTTGGTCCAGACTTTATAATTAGTGTTATTACACAAGGATATCCTTCGGTTCTTCAGGATCCCATAACTTTTCTGCACCAGAATTGTTCTCACCTTTATCCTTAGAAGACACTAGATTCCTTAGATTAATAATAGTCCTATAGGATTCAAGTAAAACCCACGTTTGAAGTAACAAACAACAAGAAGTCAGAGAGTATACGCTCTTTATACTTGAGTAAATGACATTGTCATCGCCTATGCCAAGAAACTTGCTATAGGGATATCCTCGTTATCATCCTTAGAGTATCCTTGCCCGAGCGTATCTTTGTGCCGAGTTTCACCTGTAGCGTAACTTGATCCAAATCAAGTTCTTATCTTGCGCAAACACCAAGAAAAGGAGTACCTACCATTTTTGAGGACTAAAGTGCACATGAAAAGGAAGACATCGGCCCATGTACAAAGCTTTTGCATGTGTCCCTAGCAAGCTATCAAGGGCCCAATAGAGGAGATGGGAAGTCCTGGTTATGTCTAAAATACGATGCAGATGGGACAGAGACACAATCTCCCCTATCCCGTAGATCGGACCTGTACTTGCACAGTGATGATCTTATTTAGAGCCCCAAATTGGGTAAAATAGCGCTGGTCATCGAGCAAAACCTAGATCGCAATCGTATTGCGAACCATCCCTTCGTACTTCTCGGACGTACACTAACAACGTCAGCTCCCGAAACGACACGTCCCATCCTCCCACCACTGTTTCGGCTCCCAATTTTTATCTCAAGAAACCTGTGACAGGATCATAAAACCATCCCAAAACTCATTTCCAAATCAGAATTTGAATATTTATATCCTTATCTTGTTCTCAATCCCATTCCTCCCTCGAAACTCTTTTGTGTAAGTGTACTTACAATGCCCCTCTTCCCTTCTGCTGTCCCAAATATTTTATCCTCTCTTCACCCACCAAATATCTTAATTTCGAATTCAAAAATATCCATATACACTAATGCAAGTACCCACAAAGCCCGGCATCAAACTCCTGAACCACCTTCCAACCTCCAACTTCCATACCCTAGCAGAAACAAAAAGAGAAAAGCGATGAGTGGTACACCACGATTCTAAAATACACCATACACATCGACGTAACGCGTCGGGCATCCTTCTCTAAGAATAATGCTACAGGGGAGAATAGATCAAGGAAATTACTGGTTAGCTACTTAGAGAACGGCTTTCTATAAAGAGTTTTAACTGTTAGGAGCTACAGCTTATGGGAAATCTGGTGAGTACTATGATCTAGGATATTCCTGTTAGAAAAGGTTTTAGTTCATAGATTTCCCTACGCCACTCTCTCACCCTGGAATTCTACTTAGAGACAATTTACCGCGGTCCGCGGTATTACACCTATGGACTTGACTGATTGATCGATACTACGGAGAGCTCTTCAATTGGATCAGATGGGGAAATTCTTTACTGAATGACTAGTTTTCGACTAGCAGATAATTTCTCCTACTTATTACTTAGAAAAGAAAACATTCTCTTTATTTGAAAGATACAACGCCAAAAAGCTCTCTGCATCCTCTGTAGCAGTGAAGGGAATAGTAAGGGAAGTATCGAAAACGAATTAGCAACCATTGTAAGTATTACGTGTACTTATAACTTTACATGTTGCCA
Source organism: Hymenoscyphus occultus (assembly GCA_900536445.1). Lineage (NCBI taxonomy): Eukaryota > Fungi > Ascomycota > Leotiomycetes > Helotiales > Helotiaceae > Hymenoscyphus > Hymenoscyphus occultus. Next base: position 109,678 of record UNPT01000054.1, read on the forward strand.
TGATCATCGCTTTGGCATTCCATTCTATATTCTGTACCTGACTACCAAATAACCCCACATTTATAACAAGTTCATTAGTGAAACGAACCTTTATATTCAAAAGTCCCACAAGGGTAACCCTTATATCTAGCGTATTAAGAGTATACTATTCCATTAGTTCAGAGAGTTATTTCAGAGGCTACTATCCCCTCGACACTACATATGTACATTTCGATTTTTAAGTTAGCGATGCCCACTTTAAGTCTTGGTAACCAACAATAGTATAGTCTAATTGGTGCGGAGCTAGTCGGGCCAAGCCCCGTAGCGCGCCTAGGCACAATTCCGACCTCTCCGACCGCTTAAATAGGAAATCGCAAACTCAAAAATCGAAATGTACATATGCAGTGTCGAGGGGATACTATATGATATATACAACTGATCTAGAAGTCCACCTCCGTCTATCTATTTAAATACTATCGCCTCCCTTGAAATATATGTTAGAAATAGTGAATAGGTTACGATTTACTATATCACTATATGTTAGTCACATGCCAACTTGCTAGCTCCGCTCAATGCGGACTAGCGTGGCTCGCTCCCAGTATAAATAGTCAGTGCACTTAGCACTTAGTCAATTGAAGAGTTTTCCGCCTAGATTCCTGACAACAATATATAATACAACATTTCTTCCTAGTAACTTTCAAACCAACACCCCCCAACCCCCAACCCCCAACCCCCAACCCCTAACCACCAAAACCGCCACCAAAAAACCCCCGACTAACCTACAACCCTTCCCAATGTGTCTGATCCCACGTCATTGACTCACATAGAAAGGGCAATGAATTAAGTCAGTACTTGCTACTTACCTTTACCTTCTAATAATAATATAATATGTACTTAGTATCTCTCCTAATTCGATCCGAACCAATAGTCCCGCCCAGCCTGCCTCGTAATATATAGTACAAGCGAGATTCTTACAAGCCTCATGCAAATCACTTCTTCATAGAACAATCCAAATGACATACATAAAGGACATATACAATAACACCAACCAAACCCTCTTTCCACTAGTAACTCGTAACTCGTTAAGAGCTTGGATCCTAGATCTTAGTTGGACACTACCAGAACTACAGCATCTACGAAGATATCTCCCACTACATCTCCACAAGAACCAACCAACCAATCTACGAGATCTCCAAAGAAAACCAAATGAAAAAACTTACTGACCCAACAACCGCCTCTCTCAAAACGAAACCGGACGTACGTCGCAAGACTAAGTAAATCCCCACTACACCTCCCCTTCCCCACTTCCAACGCAGAAACAGAGTATACATGACAAACCAATCAACCAACCAACACAGTAAGACTTCCATTCCCACCATATCCCCACCACATTCCCGCTGAACTTGTCAGTATAACAGTCCGGGAAGGTTTGCTGTTGAAATGTTAAAGGGGCACTAAATCTATTCCTGTAAGACTTACTCGTACAGTACTACTAGCATTACATACCACAACCCCCCCCCCCCCCCCCCCATTCCCCTTAGAGACTAGCGATAAACCACCCACCACATCCCTATCCCTACCCCCCTTACGCCTCCCTCATCTCCCTCATCTTGCCCCAAAAAGCCATCATCTTCTCTCCCCTCTCACCATCCCTTCCCTTCTCCCCACCCCCAAACAAAAATACAAAAATACACAAACCAAGAACTAAGCAACCCTCTCCCCTCTCCCCTCTCCCCCCTCCCTCCCCACAAACCCCATAAAAAGAAGACCTGCATCCCCACCATCCCCATCCCCACCACCATCACCACACTACACAATAACCAACCTTTTCCCCCCTCCCCCAGTGCCTAACCTAACCCATAAAAACCACTACACCATACCATACCATACCATACCATACCATACCATACCATACCATACCATACCATACCATACCATACCATACCATACCATACCATACCATACCATACCATACCATACTATACTATACTATACCTTACCACACCATACCTTACTATAGCCCAATACCCATAAACAATAAACCAAAACAGTAACCATAACTACTTATAAAAAGCAAAAGGCAAAAGAATAGGAGATAAAAAAGATAAAAAAGAAGAAGAAGAAGAAGCCCCTCACAGTCTACACAGGTACCAGACATACATACATACATACATATTTTTCTCATTCTAAAAGACCTATGTACTTACCTATCTGTTACCATACTGTAACGTTAATATCGTGGCAATCCCCAGAAAGGTAGAGATCTGAATAGGATTATGTATGTAGTATAAAGGAACCTTGTACAGTACAGTACACGACAAATAAGAAAAGGTTTTACTCGGTTGAAGCAATATATCTTTCACTCACCCACCCGTCTTCATCACTACATGCGAAGGAATCACATCAAAAACAAGAGAAGAAAAAAAGACAGAGAAAATCATGCAACATATCTTCCAATTCATTCCATGGATCGAGGTGCCTACAACCTCCCAACCTTCCAGCACCACCACACAAGATCTACACATTTCCGTCCTTAAAGAACCCACCCCCAATTTCCATCATTTCATCCTTCCATTCATCCATCCATCCATTCCATATGTCCATCCACCCAACCACCATATGTTCACAAAACCACCCAATCCATCCACCCTAGCCAGTCCTTGCCAACCAAGTCACAGACTTTGTACATATCTCCCATCCCATCCATCATCCCCTAATCAAATTTTGGCAAATGAAAGAAAAAACTCGATGAGTAAAGAAAAGCAATCCCTAGGACGGTTCCGCCAAAATGCGAGCAGCACACCTAGCGGAAGGAGAAACAAGATGTGTATGTAAAGAGGGGCTACAAACCCGGAGGTATGCAACCAAGAAACAAAGCAGAAAGGAAACAAGGTATCTGAAAAATGACCACATGAAAAAATAGAGGCTACACATTAAGGTAGTGCAAAAAAGCAACGAAAAAGGGCAAAATGCAAGTCTGGTGACCGCCGCCGCAGTCCTGCGTATGTGATCGGCCTCCTTCCAGATCAACTTGAATTACTTGCAACAGGAGACCTCCATGGATGTGCGAAAAGAATCGAAAGGAAAAGGCGTCTTCTGCAGAAGATGTGCTGGTGAAAGAAAAAAGACTTCAAGGAAAAACATTTGTACAAGAAAAATTTGTCATTGCCCATAATTGATCATTGTCCGTTACGCCGTGGTGTATCTGCCAAATCAAGTAAAGTGTGCCCAGTTCGCCGAAAGAAATATTTGCATCCAGATCAACTGTGATAAAATCATAGTGCTTGACCTGGAACGGGCTTTCGTACTGGGGCATTTACAGATGGTCTTGGAGGTCCATTGTTATCGACTGGGTACGGAGGATTTACTGGGTTCAAACTTGTTGGGCCAGGTGGGCTGTTTTGTCGAACTTGTTGTTGTGCGTTTGACGGGGCCTGAGGACGACCTTGGCCTTGGCTAGAGGGTGTCATCGCGCGATGTGGACTGCCTGGAGAGGTAGGGGTCATCGATCGAATTGGGTTAGGACCATTAGGGCGATTTGGGTTTCCAGGTTGAGGTTGACCATTTGGTGTCATTCGACCAGTAGGTGTCATTGGGCGACCTTGTCCAGGAGGAGTACGAGGACTATTTTGTTGTGGACGAGGCTTGACAGGGCGAGTAGAAAGACATGTTCTTGGGACCACACCTTGCTTTGATCGATCGAGGCGAATACAAAGAGCCCATCCATCATCGTACTCGTGCAACAAACGGATCAATTGGCCAGCACGTAGCTCGAGCTCATCATCCATTGAAGGCTTAAAGTCGAGTTGAACGCGGTGAACAACGCTGTTAGCTGGACCACCAGCAGCTGCAATAGCGGCGGCGGTGCTAGTTTGTGTCGGGGTGTTGGGAGAATCAGACGACATACTGAAATCAGTTCCTGCAGGGCTTGGAGGGCCCATGAAGGGTCCGGCTTTGGTGAAATCCATGGGTTTAGGACCGTTTCCACGCTTCGAAGCCCCTCTACGAAGACCAGTGGCAGTAGCAGCTACAACAGCGGCTCCGTTGTTGGCACGAGAGTTGGCAACAGATTCTACGACTGGGGTTGTCATATCAGGAATAGTTGGTGCGCCATTGGCATTCTCGACATCAATGGTTCTTGCGTGGTCGCCAAATGGATTAGCCGAGTTGTTTGATGCATTGGTATCCGGTCTTTGCATTTGCATTGGGGGAAGAGCCTTTTCGGTATTTGGAGCGGCCGATGCAGTCATGAGAGCATTTCCTTTGCTAACACGTCTCTCCATCAAGTTGGGGATGAATTGAGTGACCGGACGAAGAGACAAACGAGGAGCAGTGGCATTGGTTCGGATGCTTGGAGCACGAGAAAAAGAATCCGCGAAAGGATCCTCTTGCTTCTCATGGTCTGCAAGAGCAACCTTGTTTGCATCCTTGCGTCTTTTGAATGCGTAAAGAACAATCGCAAGGATGGCACCGATCAGCAGCAAAAGCCCAATGACGATACCAGCCTTTCCTCCACCACTCATACCCTCACTGGAAGTGCTGGCTTCGCTTGTTGAGCTCGACTTGGCGGAGGAACCCGTTGCTGAAGCGGCTAATCCGTTTGGAGGAGAGGACAGAGCACTCGACGCAGCAAGAATTGCGATGGAACTCGAGAGAGTAATTGAGGGGGGGTTTATTGCGGTTGGAAGCTCAGTTGACAATGGTGCTTCGGCAGCAGAGGGGGTTGGAACGGGTGTATCATCAACAAGCGGGGCCTCTGAAGGGGCGACACTCGACAATGGTCTTGGAGCAGGAGCAGGTCTCGTAGGAACGGCTGCTGGAGGAGCTGGAGGTTGTGTTGGTCGTACTGGGGCGGGAGCGAAGGTAGGAGGTGCTGGAGGTTCATCGGCGCCCACAGTACTGTATCCTCCAATCGGTCCATCAAAGGTTGCTGGAGCTGTCACGTAGACAATTGATACTGCTCGCTCTTCAATAGCCTGCTCAACCTCAATGACCTGACGACGGGCACGCAGGCGATGAAAGTGACCGTGGCTCGCCATTAGAACTGGTGATAGATGAAATTATGGTAAAGTGAGAATGAGAACAGCGTCTTTGAGATTGGAATTGGAACTGCGGGGCGATCGGTTGGACAAGTGTTAGATCAGGACAACGTGATGTTGCAGAGTGTAGATTAGATTATTATCTTATTGACTTTGGATCGGTGGAGTGAGGGACGTCTTGAAGATTAGTCTTCGCGTTAAAAGAAAGTAGGTGACGATGGTGTCAGATTGGTGAATTGAATTTTGGACAAGTGCAACCGACACAAAGGTTCAAACTGTCAATAAAAGAAGGATGACAGAAAGACTTGCGTAGAAGTCGTGTTGAATTAGTTACCGATACGGTACGGTAGAAGGAACGACAGGAGGCAGGTAGGACCAGAAGACCAGAAGAACCTTAAGGATCGCGACGACGACTCGGGACGAGGTGGAGAGGAAAGAGGAGGGAGGAGGGAGGTGCGAAAGCGTCCTGTCTAAAGGTGGTTCGGTTACCCGGGGGTGGGACAGTGGGATGTGCTTGTCAGATGCCAAAGACAAGAGACATCCCGCCAAGCCAATCAGATCGTGCGGCAATTTCAACCGTGCCTGACGCTATTCCCGACCAGGAGCTAGCGCCAGGGGCAGCAGATTATAAATATGGATCGGTCTCCAATCAACGCGGGTTCCTGCTTTGTCCTCAACAGGGGCACAATGCCCGTGCGGTCGGAATAACTCAGGGGAAACAATGATCGTCGTTATTTTGAGATTTCTCAGAGCCTTGTCAAGTGTTTGCTGGGCCATGATTGGTCCAATGGTTCGGTCTGCCCCCTCTTCACCCAACGTGGGGAGTCAACAGTCGCTTCTTCATGCGCACAAAGAGTTACTTTCCGGGTCAGCCTTTGGACTACTGCCTGCACAGGCACCAGATGATATCAGAGGGTTGCTATCATTTTTGATCGTATCGATACTCGTATCTTTATATTGATAGCAGCTGGATGGTGCGTTATCCTGGTGATGATGACGGTGATGTGATGGTGTTGTTTGTTTTCATAATTCATAAAATAATGACAGGCTTCAAGGTTGCCCTTCATATACACGGTTCATCGGTTCATCCCATCATGGTGAAACCCCCGGAATTTGCATTTATTATCCATGATCCATCCACTCCACTTCCCGTCCAGACACATCGCTCATGCTCATGAATATCCTCAATTTCCATCGTTTCACCCTCTTCCCAAAGGTCTCTCTCTCAAGCTTCCCAATCACCCGTGCTCAATTGAGATCGTTATCTCGGGAGCGCCCACCATCCACGACCCCGGGCCGTGGAAGTTTGAGAACGGGCACTTGGACAACTCGGTGGCCTTTGGTGACGCACGCTAATCGCCGGAATCATGATACACTCGCTTTGCGCATGATGTGATGAAGATGAGCGAAGCGGTCAAGTTGTCGTTATGAGAAGGAACAGCTGTTGGGCTAAGTTATTGCAATTGAAACACATTCACTAGTAAATCCAACTGGAAAAAAAAACGATCCGTACAAACACACATCCTACCGCACCAAACGGCTGCACAGGAAATCATGATCATCTTGATCTACACGTTTCAACCAACTTCTGGGAAAATATATCATAAACACGGCGGGGACCAAAAACAAAAAAAACACGGCGAATCCAGAAAATCTATTTATATTTTCGTTTCCAAACACCTGGATGGCTTTATCACTTTCTGCAATTTTCGTTTGCTTTGAAAAGCATACAAAAGGATATCTCCGATTCCACCCTTTCCATCTCACGACCCACCCAACCTGAAACGCATTCACAAATGCAAAGTCCAGTTCGATTTAAAGTCTCCTCGGTCTCTCCAGTCCATAAAGCAACTGGCACTTTAACATCAAACCTTTTTTTCTTTTACGGATCAGCGAAAGTCGGGGTTTCTTTGCCCACGTGCTCGCATTCTTTTTCATCGTGATGAGGAATAAGACTTCGGTAGGTCTTTATGCTTTTTCTGATCTTGGGTTTTTGATTCTGAATAAATTACATACCGAGGGAGTCGGGCCTGTACTTCGGTACAAGTAGCCTCTAATCTATCTGCGGAAAATACGTTTTGTTGGGCTAGAGAAATTGTCATTTGAGGGCTGGATTACCAACAAATTTGTAGGTCCTGTACTCGTAAAATTTCTGTTTTTGCTATTCAGGGGAAGTGATTGTGTACAGCTTGATCTTACAGGATTATTTAAAATCCCCTATGAAATCCTGTGATAGACTCGACTATCCCTTACTTCTTGTTTCCGTGCATTTCCTCTGGTTGGAAAATGGCCCTGACGTCAAAGTTGGGGAATATGCAAAGTAAGGGACAACTCGTCAACCCTTGATCGCTCAAAGAGACAATTTGATGACGATTTGAAGATGAGAATGTATTCGGAAAGGATCATCTGCCAAGATGAATGTCTCCATTGCCGAGAAATAACTTATAATTCCGCGACTACGAATACAATTCCGCAACCACGAATCGAGGATAAATCTTGAATTGTCATGAAAGCTTCACCAGTACTTCATATTCTACCTGCCGATCTATATTAATTGCAAATCTGATACCCGCTTTGCAAGTCGTCACCGTTGGAGTTGGCGATGGCAAAAATAACGATAAAATACTCTACTCTAACGCCAGGAATAGGAACCATGATTTCTCACCCCAGATTCCGTCATCTTTTCAGCGCCTCCCTTCCCATCTCTTCGCCATCTTTCTCCCTTTTCCTTTTACGTGCCCTCTCGGCTCTTCTTGCATCCTCAGCATCTTTCTTCTCCTCCCTCTCACGTTCCATAGCCACGGGTATCCTAGCTTCTCCAATCCGTTCGGCCAAATACCTCTTAGGTTCTCGCTCGGTGGCTCTCCTAGTCTTTCCCACGTCCGTTTTTGACTCGTCTGCAGGCTCTTGCTTGATATATCGGGTGCTGAGAGACGATGAGGATGATGAGTCGCTTGAATTATCGTCGCTGTCGCTATCTCCGTTCTCATCTTCATCGTTACTGTCGCTGTCGTCCTCATCCCCGTCCTCGTCACTCCCATCTTCATCACTTTCATCTTCCTCACTCCCGTCCTCATCTTCCCCATCTCGGCCCCATTGTAAATCTGAAAGTTGCTGTATTGCAACACGAGCAACACCAGCAAAAACCATAGCAATGGCTTTGGCTTGATGCAAACGACGGCGAAGAGCCCGTTCGCGAAGTTGAAATTCCTGCTCTGTAGCCATAATCAATCAAAAAAAGATTGCGGGATTACAACCTAGAAGGCGACGTTGGAACCCTTATATACTAAGTTGGGTATAGATATCGCGCCGTTGCTCACTAACAACTACTGGAGCTTTGTGCCTACGCTAGCTTCCTTGTGTACGGATTGATCCGCCGATTTTAGTCCAAGATACCATACCTACTACACTAGCTTTAAACAAAACCAGAGAAAATCACAAAAATACGAAATAATCTCCAGCCAACGCTTCAAAAGCCGATTAGACTCGATGCCGATACTTATAACCTTTGAATGAGTTGTCGTGGTTCTATTATACGTAGCGATATCGGTGTATAGTATAGAAACCCCTTGATACTAGGATACGCACTATAAGGATACCTCGGTTAAATCCTTAAATCCCCCGGTCCCGATCTTTTTTTTGGTAGGTTATAAGGATGGATAACCTCGACTAAAGGATATCCTTAGGTTTTTTAGGTCCCAAAAATTTATTAGTACCTAAAATAACCTTACTTATATCCTTAGAAGTAATAAAATTCTTTAGAACTTAGTAAATTATAATACCCTAGAGTTTTTAGTACTTAACTAGAACTTACTAATAAGAATTAAATAATTATATATAATATACTTATATTACTAGACAACTATGTTATATATCCCAAAGTATTAGTAATACTTTAATATACAACCTTGTCGTCGCCTATGCTAAGAACCTTGCCATAAGGATAACCTCGGTTATTCCATATGAATACTAGCAAAACCCACCATATCCTAGTATCAAGGTTTTTCTGTAGTAGATTAGGCAAATTCTACACGTTCTTCAGAACTAGGTAGCGCAGTGGTCAAGAATAGACACTCTACCTACTGTACAATCTATTATCTGCCATCTGTTGTTGGATCGGTCAGCGGGTGGTGTTTCTCAATAAAATAGAAGACTATTTCTGAACCCCCGGAAGCAACTTTGGCACAGCGTGGGTTTACGAGTTCCCTGAAATTCCCCCCACGATGGACGCTTCCGGATGTTCCGGTGGTGCCCTACCGTACTGATATGCACTTCATTGGCTCCTAAACAAGGTCTGTGGAATGAGCTTGGAGTCTAATCGTTAGTGCCCCTTTCAACCGCTAAGCGAGCATCCCTATTCCTCATTTAGGAAAGTTTTCCCAGGTATAGCTCGGTGAAATCTGGGTATTTCCCGCGTGATGACCACACGAAAGCAAAGACCACCGCGATAAATCTTTCCGGAGAAGCTGCCAAAAATACAAACGACACTTTCCGATTGGTGGGGGAGGGTTGACATGTGCCTACAGTACAAGTACCGTAGGCACTGTACTGAAATTCTTCAGATGAACAAGTTTACAGTATGTATCGTTTTCTGCCTCACCAACCGTTTAAATGTTTCGGAATTTGTAATTCTGTTTCGTGAGGTCCAATCGTGCTATATCCTTCGGGACCCCGACTCAAGTTGAACTTTCCTTCCTTCATGCTATGTGTTTGTTCATCGAGGTCTTGTTGTACTGATAAATACCGACAAGAGTCATGGTTAATTGGGGGAGACGATCCCTTGGTTGTTATCTTTGTCGTGCTAGACGGATCAAGGTAAGTTCAACTATCTGACTAAATGTCCAAAGATGCTAATAACATGGCATGCTAGTGTGATGAGACCAAACCAGCTTGCAATCAGTGTGTAAAGACGCGACGAACATGTCCCGGGTATCGCGAGCTTTCCACCATAAAATCCCCTGGATCAAGAACGTCCACTGATAGACAACCAAATATTATTGATCGAGGTCGGAATACTGTTTCTCCCCCACGGGTCGTAAGCCATGTTTCCACACCTATATCGGTGGATGTGGAACAGCAGGCACTATGTTTCTTCCTCACCAACTTCGTGCTTACTTCTATGGGCGATAAAATGAGAGGGAAATTGGACTTTGTGGTTCCCATGTTGTCGTCTGGGAATAAGATGCCGTTGAATACGGCTTTTACTGCGTTGACGTTTGCGGCGCTGGGCAACGAGCCGAGTGGGAAGTGTCTTATTCCTGGAGCGAGGAGACAGTATCATAGAGCTATGCAGGAGGCTAAGTTGGCGTTGAAGGATCCGACGACTGCTACTTTGGATTCGACGCTGGCTACTGTTGTGTTGTTTGGCTATTTTGAGGTAGGTTTGATATCAGTTATTGAGAGGGTGTTTTGACATGAAAATCTCCAGGGGGTTACGGCGGATAGGTTTGCGCCTGTGATTGCTCACATTGATGGTGCGGTGACTCTATTGAAGCTTAGAGGGCATAAGCAGCCAGAGAGCCAATATTTCTGTCAGCTATTCAAAGAGATTCGACAACAAGCCGTACGTACTTTTTCTCGGGGAAAAGTGTTGCTTTTACTGACTTTCAAAAGACAGTAAATGCTTTCGTCCGGGCGATATCCATCGACAAAGATGTAGACTGGTTCATGATAGATGAACCCGACCACTGCCGAGAAGCAGCGGAACTTAACATTCTCACCACAATCCTTCAAGAAGACTGCGAAAGGCTTCTAAACTTAGCAACCCGTACCAAGGCCGTTTTGAAACAGGTTATCGAACTGTCAATTAGAGCAGAAGCGCTTGAAGCCCGATTCCTGAAATGGAGCAAGTCTCTTCCCAAAAGTTGGCAACCAAGAACAGTCGCTTGGACAGACTACATCCGCGACATCGATCTCGAAAAATCCAACATGTTCCCAGGAAAAGCAGATTTATACGAAGACATAGACATCGCCACAACCTGGAATCTCTCGCGGGGCGCACGACTAATCGTCTCCTCTGTCTGGATCCGATGTACTGCCTTCCTGCACCATCCAAACGACTACCGCGTCTCCCACGAATACGCCAAAGCATGGCGCGTTGGCTCCGAATGGATTGGTGATATCATTGCTAGTGTCCCTTATTTCTGTGGATGGCAGTACACTGAGGGATTCGAGGGCGATTATGATGATCATCTGACGAAGTTTGCGAAGTTGGGGTATTTTACTAGTCCCGGTAAGGGCATTAATGGGATGATGTTGATGTGGCCGTTGTTGATGGCGAGGTGCTCGGATTATGCTAGTGTGGGTCAGAGGAAGTGGTTGGCGGGGAGGATGGACTTGATTCCGAAGAGGATGGGGTTTAATAATTCGATTGGGTTTTCGGAGGTAAGTATTTTCCCCTTCTTTTTAAAGGTTGGATCGGTGTGAAGAGTCGGTGGTTGACAATAATTTAGGTTGATATTTGCCTCCCGTCTGCTATGATAATGAAGGATACCGCTATGATACCCGGGAGCGTCTATACGGATTGCTGGAGAGGGCCAAATGCGAGACCGAGTACTGATGAGTCTGTACAGGAGAGCAATTTTTTGATTAGATCGATGGACGAGGAACAGTTAGAGGAGGTGAGACAAAGGATGGTTAGAGTAGATTCATGAGTCATGACAAACTCACAGTATGAAGTGGGTGTTTTTTAAGGTAGATTTATGGGCAGCATTAGATGGAGAGGCTGTAATATTAGTTGCTACATATGGATAAATTAAGATTTCACACACCTAGCCTCGTTGTTAGGGGCCGAAAGAGCGTCGGAATCTGTGCCTGTAAAGACCCTTTTCCCAAGAGACAAATCCGATATCTTGCAAAGCAATAGAAAGTATAAACTTGTTGCAAGAGGAAGAGATTCCGTGGGCTTGCCTTTTTTGCGGATATACATGAAAAAACGCCTGCTTTCATTTTCTCAGCGTACGAAAGAACTACTTAACTACTTAAGTACTACTCGAGTAGAGTAGAGTAGAGTAGCGAATTCTACTAATGAAGTAGTAGTAAGTAGTAGTAACGTAACTGAAACGTAAATAAAGTACTAAATAATTGTCCTTAAATAGTAGCTCTTATCTCCTATTCCCAATTTTTCTCGATAAAAAAATAAATGTTAAAAAGAGACAGGATATTCGACTCTAAAGCGCTCTATTATACTATCGCTTTCACCTTATAGGTGCTACTTTTCTACTCTACTCTACTCATTTCTGACGCTGTATTTTCTCAGATAACCCCCGAACAAAATTGTCATTAGAAATGTTCGACTCAAATATTTCAAAAAGGGTAGACAATCCAGGTTGCTCTCTGCCTTGTAGATTTTATATAATAGAAATCTGCCAACCCCAAACCTGGAGCCTGGGTCTCTGATTACTCGCTGGTTTCGTCTAAGTTTTGGCCAAAAGTCGCAATGTAATCTCGCAGAAAGAGACTCCTGGTTGAATACCTTCTTTATACAGTAAGGTACCTACCTAGTCATTACCCTGTACACACATACACTATTTGAACCGTTTTATCCTAAACTTCTAGCAAAAGTAAAATGATTGCCTTAGGATAGGTGTGTCTAGAGTTTCGCCCAACGACATGACTTACAATGACCACGTCTCTCCACTTTCGGAGAGGGTTCTGGGATTTTCATGGCCATTTCTTCAACCTATGGCTGCTGGATATTTGATGCGAGGGACCAAAACAGGCGATTTTTACGCCACTATGAAGCAGTATGGTAGGTAGTACTGCAGTACTCGGATGGCTATGTTAGGTCTAGTCCTAGATAAGAATTCAGGCTAAATCTGCAGCGCGTAAGTTGAAAGGTGTCAGCTGGTGAGAAATTATCTGCAGTAGGGGTGTTATGTAGCGAATCTAGTTGCATCAAATTATCAATTCTTCATCCTTACAACACCAGCTTCTGCCTGTATCAACAACTCTACATACCAATATGGCTTCGATGGGAGACAGCTTGGGAGAAGACAGCCCCGGAGAAGACGATGTGGTACCGGATCTATGCTCCTGGTGCAGTCAACTGGACTTCGAGTCGATTGCGAATCTCCTCCCAATTGATTCAGAGATTGCAAAACATTCTTTTCACCACGAAAAATCTTACGATATGGATTGCTTTGTCGTCGCGAATGTTGGCTTGCGGTTTAAAACAGAAATACCACCCCGTTGTCGGTTTTGCCAAGTTCTGCATGAACAGGCCCGTACAAGTGAAGTGGATCATAGGAGTAAAGAAACTGGTCAAGGTGACGACCTTGTTGCCTGCTCACTTCGACAATAATGAGAATCGATTTTGGCAATGCTTCTTTGGATGATACAGTTCTGCTGGTTGTTCCTAAAGGAGAGCTGTACAAACAACCATATGTGTTCAACACGGCAACTGCATCGATTTGTATTACCAGAAATCAAGATGCTACCAGCTTGTATAGACCAATTCTGCCGACTGTTGACTACGAGGTCATTCATTCGTGGTTGAACAAATGCAACAACCATCACTCTAAGTGTAAAAAGGAACCACGGAAATTCTCTCTGTCCCTCGTGGACTGTGAGAACCGACGTATCGTGCCCAGCGACTCATCCACTGTATATCTGGCATTGAGTTATGTTTGGGGAAAAATTCGTCGTTGCATTATCGGGTCTGATCTTAGGCTGCCAGATGATCTTCCGAACACCATTGCCGATGCGATCACGTTCACGCTGAATGCTGGGTACAGGTATCTATGGGTGGATCAACTTTGTATTGATCAAAACGACACTCAGAAGAGATCCCAACAGATCTCGCAAATGGACTTGATTTATGGCACAGCTGAACTTACACTAGTTGCCGCGGCTGGTTTTGATTCTTCATTTGGTTTATCAGGAGTGTCTAGTAGATTGAGACCAGAAAGCGTCTCGCAACAGTACCGGGAAAAGGGATTTCTTCCGCTATCCATCAATTGAAAGATTTCGTAGATGATGCATGGGGAATATCTGATTCGAAGGTATAAAGACCGTTTATCTTTTCAATACTCCGGACCCACTGGCCGGTAATCACGGAATTGGTCTCATTTCCTCCGTTTTAACAATTCACAAGTCACTTAATTTAATTTAATTTTATTTTATTTAACGTCCGGCGAATACAACTAGCCGACTCGTAACTAGGTTCTAGAAATCCCACAGTAGGGCAAAGGACGCTAGGGGGGTGCCCTAGGTGACAGGGGGTGTAGAAACAAGACTACTCTACAGGTGACAGAGAAAGGAGCAGGCCCGCTTCTGGACAAGCCCCAGTAACTAAACAGGTAAATATAATAGGAAGACTAAAAGAATGTAGTAAAAGGACTAGTCGGAGGCCGGCCGTATAGGGCAAATCTCCGAGTAGAAGTTGGATTTATAGAAGAGCTCTCTAAAAAGCTTCTCCGAGAAGGGGCCAAAGAGAAGGCGAGGGTCGCGTTTAGCTTTCGCTATAAGTTCAGGGATCTTTCGCTTAACTATTCGGCAGAATAGAGGGTGGAATTGTGTCTTCTCCCTGCCACAGGAGCAGTCTCCGGCTTCGTAGAGAGTATCGAGGTGATGGAATCGGGTGTGGTAAATAGTAAAGTCCCCGTGGCCAGTTCTAGCCGCTATTAGGCGCCCGAGAACCTCGCGTGGGAGCTTAAGGGACCGAGGTTTTGGAACCCATCTTACAACCCCTAGGTCCTTATGAAGGGGGGGAAGGGTAGTACGCCAGAGATTGTTAGCCAGCCTAGAGCTTTCCTCCTTAACCTGTCTCTTAAGCGAGGCTGTACAAAGGGGGGGAGGGCTGTTCGGTAGAGCGCGAGCGGCGACGCCGGCAGCCCTGTCTGCGACTTCGTTCCCGTATATCCCATTGTGGCTCGGACACCAACGAAAGGCTACTTTGCCCGGATATTGCTGAGTGAGGGAATAGACTTTGTTAAAGACCTCCTGGGAGGTCCCTACCGAGCGGAAGGAGAGTTGAAGCGTAGCTTCTAGATTGTCGAGGCAGACCCAGCAGCGCTGAGCCTGGATTCATAAATCACTGATACTATCTTAAATAGTGGGCATCAAGAGGATGGACCTTTCAGGAGAGCTTTCTGTCCCAGCGCCTTCTGATATTTACCGAGGATCAATTATACTTCGAATGTGGTAGTGTGAGGTGTTTAGAAAGCATCAAAATTGAAGAAGTTGGTTCTTGGAGTAATTCGACATTTGACACTCATGTCATGGGACCGGTTTCAAAGACGCGGGCGATGGATCATCAGCGCGACGACTATGACATAAACCAAATGTTTTCCAAATTTAGCGAACTTATTCGATTGTACAGTTCTCGAAAGCTCACTGATGAAGGCGACATTCTGAATGCAGTCACTGGCATCATGAAATATCTAGAGCCACCTTTTACCAAAATAAAAGACTCTGTTTTCATAAATGTTTCTAGCAAAGCAGAGGTTGTGGTGTATTTGAGAAGCTTTTGGGGTATACCCCATTTGGTCTCATCAAATGTGGATCCCGAGATTCAGAAAGCACTACACGCTCTCGCAGCTCCGTTCCTTTGTTGGATGATAAGTGCCTTCCCAGCTAGCGAAACTAAACGGAGGCCTCAGTTCCCTTCATGGTCATGGGCGGGCTGGACAGGTGGTTTAGCGTACACGCAAGAATTCTACACGCGCTACAGGAAGGTCTTACTGGAAGATATTCAATTCGAAATAGGGAAATCCAGAGTGTCCGCCAGTCAGTGTTGGAATGGAAGTTTGCAACACAACATATTACGAAAGGACCAAAAGCCACGTATTCACCTTAACATGGTCATATTGCCTTCGGAATTCCTCCATCATCGCACCTCCCATACGTGGGCTATTGAAGAAGGAAATGTCTACTATGATCGTGGTGGGTTGGCCGAAGAATACAAATTTCAATGGAGTTTCATGGACTTCTACCCTGCTAAACTTGGGATCAACGGAGTATTCAATTCTACGGACTCTCTAGATGCCTCACAAGTATCTGATATCCTGGAGCGAACCAAGTCTGGGAATCTAGTGATGGGTTTGGTTGGTGATATTGGAGACGCATGGTATAGATGCATTGTAATACTTCTCCTACAACGAACTTCGGATTGTTATGAGAGGGTGGGTATCATGCATGTCTTATGTATTAGGGGGGGCCTAAACGAGGAACCAGATATTTCAATGCAACAGGCGTTTGACATGATGTCTTCGAGGGTGGACCTTCAGAAGAAAACTTGGATATGCCTAGAATGAGCTTTGGTACTCAAGAATCTTCACTTCGACAAGTTCCGACGGCGGGGGTCGCGTCTCGATTTGGGGGAAATTTCAAGAGCATCGAAGAAGGGAGCTATAAATCGCAAAGTGGAAAGGATTCATAAAGATATTCTCGGGTTTGAAATACTCTTTGTTTCGATTTGAGGAGTTGGCTGTTGATGGGCAAGAGTTGAATTAGTGTGTTCAGGAGTTTCACGGCCGTATGAAATTACGATGTTTCCTACTTTTTATTATCATAACATTCCAACGAACTTCCGAGATCAATATTATCGCCACACCATTTGATCAAGAATAGTGACATTTCGGTCAGTATATATATTTATTCCACTAAGTTAGGGCAAAGCCTTCTTCGGTTTTGGACCCTGATTTGGACCCTTCAACTACTCCACCACCGCCACTCAATACTAGCCTTTTCAACATACTATCGCCGTAACTATCCTTTAAAGCAAAAAGGATTGAGTCAACAAGAACCACTAGCTGTCTCGTACAGTGAGAGCTTTAGTTATGTTAAACAGATCCCTAGCGTATTGTTACAAGGAACCAATGGGCTAGCGAAATAGGTGTACTGACATGAATATTCCTGTTCTCACTATTGTCAGTAATAGCACTGTTTTACAACCAAAAATTAGCGAGATCTTTCACAGTGTAAGGCCCGTAAATTTCCCAACTTTTAGAACCTACAGTGCATATTTGACATTGTTTGCCCTGACCATCACGCATCTTGGAGACGCAACCTATTTGCCAACGCATCCAATAACCTGGGTTCCATGTATCACAATATGTAACGACCAAAACCAACTCATCCCATTCCTCACCTTCTCCCCGCATCACTTTTTCAACTACCGATACCCCAAGTCATTCTCCCTCAGGAACCAGCCAAAAACTCTCTCCGCCCTCACCGCGATCGCAGAAAGCCACCGCCAAATCCCTTGTTCATTCTCACTTTCTCAAACTTTTTATTGAGCAACATTATTCCTTTGCTCCGATTCCTAGAATAACTGAGTATGAAAAGTAAGCTCAGCATCGGGAAGGAAACGCTTATCAGAATGGCTTCGTCGCTATAGAAGTGGAACTTCAGAATGCTAGATATAGAGTTGACTTCGCTGTCGTTGTGATACCTTGGATTTGTTATTAATCTTCTGAGATCCGGTTAAGTTTAAAGAGGGCTAAGTCATTTATCTAGATCTCAGTACCAGTGATACCTCTATTGATGCCGATTTTGAAACCACTTTTATTATTGACTAGGCATTTGCATCCACAGTTCATGTCTCGGCATTGTTCACCACCCAAGTTCCCTCATGCGCGAGACGATATCGATTCAACGCTCTCGCGTATGGGATTTAACAATTACTTCGCTAAACGACAGTAGATCCACCTAGTCAAATATGGGACACCGCACGACCTGTCGGCTTGGCTCTTCACACGTCTTGTAATGCTCGATGGCTTACAGGACTACCATTATTTCATCGAGCTCTACTCACTTGTTTTAAAATCCAAGGAAGAGCTAAAGATACCCTTGATGTTTTGGGAGTTGAGGAAGGAGAAGGAGTTTGTGTAATTGGCTGGGGACCTTGTGGAGTATGAACGTCCTGTTGTGCAGATAAGAAGGCATAAGGAGGGGAGTTTATCAGAGTCGGATGTGTGAATTCGACAGAGGGCCTATTGCCCGGAAACTTACGACGATTTCTTTGTTTAATGATTTGTGGCGAATAAAGTAGGAGATTATGGAAGTGGCTTGCTGAAGCAATTGAATAGCCAACCAGCCCTGGGAATTTATACATAGGCATATGAGCTGAGATTCTTGAGGAGTAAAACGATACGGAGGATGACTAGGTCCTCTCTTGATTTCCATCCTTTATAGATCATCCATTGAAGCTGTAGACCATGATTTACTTATCAGAGAAATGTAAATAAATGGAGGTCGGTTGTTGTCCACACGTGACTCCGATGGGCCTTGTTCCCACTCGAAGATACGGAAATCTGTCCCCTTTGCGCAAATTGAAATACTGGAGACCTCAAATTCCCAAGATTCGGAGGATACATGTCCGCAATCTGAGTCAAAAAGGGATCGTGGCCTTCTTCGTCACAAGATGAAGCCATCGCAACAACCTGAAATTCCGCGTGCCCAAGACAATCACATGCAAAAACAAAACGCAATAAATAGACTTTTTCTAGATCAACGAAAGGAGATGGGGTAGAAGTGGATATTTTACAGGAGCAAAAGAAGATTCTGCGGTCGAAGTATTGGTATGAAGCTATCCGGAAAGCTTCAAAGACCGGAAAGTGAGAGAAGTTGGGATGGCGTGGTTGGCGTAGGTAGTTGAGGACATGTCGGTGACTTCATATCGTCGTACCTGCACGGGCATATAATTAAAGCAGCAATGAATCGATCCCGTCCCACCTTCTTGATAGAGCAGTATTGGAACCTGGAGAGCTGGGATAAGTATATAATTCGAATCATGATCATGTGGAGGCGAGGGAGATGGTTCTAGATCATCTGCGTTGATGTTTTGCTCGGCTATCAAAGTGTGCAAGAGAGGAGTTACAATGATGTAGAAGCATCACAAGTGAATGCCGCTTTGGTATCAGATAAAAAAAGGCTGCGCCCCACGTCATCAAGCCACACTGACGGATTCCTATGGAAAGCAAGGTCGTGTGCTTCTTGCCCACCCTGCCGCAAGCCTGCCCACCACAGCTAGCCTGATTCGCTTGCTCCTCCTTCTAATAAATTCCGAGAGAACAAACCCACCACCCATCGTCACCCATCCACAAATCCGCTACTCTTCCACTTCAGCACCCAAAATCCCATCCCATCACATCACATCCTCAACCACAGATTCCCTCTACCTGAAGCAGATCTTCCAACACAACTCTACACCTCTCTTTTTGGCCGCAGACGATCGCCATAGCTATCCTGCCAGACCCGACCACCGACCACCGATCTCCTCACACAGAGCTCGCAACCATGTCCGACTTCACGTCCAACGACACGGCGGAGAAAAGCTCCTCCAATGGATATCCAAATCTCGAGGGCGCAAAGAACAGTGTCATCAACAGTAAGGTATGTCGCAGTCTGGTCTTATCTTGGTCCTTGGGAACTTCGCCTTACTAACATATGAAACAGTTTCTCCAAGCTCCGAAGCTCCCATTCACATCACTGACCAGACTTTTCAGATGCTTCCGCTGCTGCCAGCGCAGTTGCCAACCACCCTGTGACCCAGAGTGTCACTAATGGTACGTTTTCTGTTTGGTGTTGTTGCAAAGACCGTTGTTGACACCTGCCATAGGACCCGTCGCGGGCACCGTCAAAGATCAACACGCTAAGACGCAAGCCGAATTCTCGAATCTAGCTGCTTCCCGCACAACGCCGGCAACCACAGCTGCCACCGGTCAACAGCTCACCCACTACCACTCCTTCTTTGCCAGCCTGCTGTCATGGGACAATCCCCGAGCCTCCGGCATCGCCTTCTCCTCCATTGTCCTGTTTATCTTCGCTGCCCGATATCTTGATATCCTCCGATATACATTCAAGGTTACATATATGACATTGGCTGTGACTTTGTTGGCTGAGGTTGCTGGAAAGTCAATCCTGTCCCACGGGCTCACATCTCAATTCCGCCCAAAGCAATACTACACCATCTCCAAGTCAACACTCGATTCTGTTACTTCAGATGTCCACGAACTGATCAACTTCTTTGTGATCGAGTCTCAGCGTATTGTGTTTGTTGAGAATGTTGCAGTTTCTCTTGCTGTAAGTGTTGCTTGTTTCCCTGCAAGTTCATGGCTAACAGATTTAGGCTTTCTTCGGCTCCTTCATTTCCTACTTCTTGATCAAGTTTGTTCCAATTTGGGGCTTAACTCTTCTTGCCACCACCATTGCCTTTGCTGGACCTCTCGTTTACAAGACCAACAAGGAGGTTATCGACCACTATCTCGCTCAAGCTGCCGATATTATAAATCAGCAAACAAAGCAAGTTCGTGAGATTGCTAGCCACCACGCCGCTCGTGCTACCGAAACCACCAAGCAATACGTCGGAGACTACTCTCACAAGGCACAAGAACTCATTGGTAACGCTCGTGGTCGATCCAACTCCCCAGTTGCGTCTGCCAAGCCAGTTGCGAAGCCATCAGTTCCTTCCTACAAGGACGAGGATTTCCCAGCTGCACCAAAGGTCGAGTTCAATGCTCCACCTTCCGTTGAGGAATCTATCGCCTCCTTGAAGACGGAAGAGCCTTTGATTGCCGCATAAAGTGTCAACACGTGGCAATTTCAAGAACTACCTACCATATGAAAAGGAATAATAAAACGAATGGTGGTATAGGGCAAATCAACCGGAGGTGGCAGGGGGGAAAGTAAAAATATGAATACGACCAGATGACTTTGGTATGAGGAATGATTCGATGCAGCGTGGATGATGGGATATGGACTTAGCAGGTACTTATGACGATCATGAGGGCTGCTGTATGATGTATTGGTGAATTTGCGAATGGTCCTTTTTGCGTTTCCTCGTTACTCGGTCTGGTTTGGCAATACCTGGATTTGGGTTCTCTGCGTTGGGCTTTGTTTACCGGGTTCGATGCGGGGTTTGACGTTTTTATAGCATGGCTTGCGTTATCCTTTGATTTTGTGTTTATGGATGACGGAGGGTGACTTAGATTGTGGATGATGGATATGAAAATTTGATCCTTTTGAGTCTCTTGTATGCTTTATATCGTGAACTTGTGTTTTGGCGTAGGAATTTTTCTTGCCAATCGACTTGCTCTGCTCCAAACTTTCAATTGAATCTCTAGAGCAACCGGGTTCTCGGCACTGTCATGCTGAAGCCCCTTGGCGGTAAGTGTCGTGCATTACAGATCTTGTTTTCTTACGGGCTACCTGTTGTCTGGAACTTTGATCCGGCGTACTCGTAAATGTTTCAGAAGCTCATGTCAAGCTCATAGATGTCCGTATACGTCATGATGCATACTGTATATTTTCCTTTTTTCTGGGGCGGTAAGCGAGGCTCTGGAGCTCTACCCTTGTTGAGCCACGTGTGTTGTTCCTCTTCTATAGTACTGTATTTTTGTTGATGATTGAGTGTGATATTTCTTGTGTGGGACTTGGAGGTTTTGGATGGTGTTTTTTGGGGTTTGGGAAATGGGGAATGGGGAATGGGGATGGGAGAGGGGAGAGGACGAGGGGGTTTAGGTTCATGGGTTGAGGTGGGTAGTGGGATAGAAATTAGATTGGATTGGTGTTGGGTGGTTTCTTTGGAGGGGTATGGGGGATGGAAGGAAGTTGGAATGGGAGTGGTTCTAGTTTTGGTTCTGGTTTTGTTCTTTTAGGAGTTGAAGGGCTGGTTAGAGTGGTGTTTTTCTCTTCTTCTTTTTTTTGGTGCTTTAGGGGTTTGGTGAGATTGGGGATGGGGTCAGAGAGTATACACGCGTAGGAATTTTGGGGCGTGGTTTTGTTAATTAGAGTGTGACAAGTGTTAAAATCACAGGACTAATAGGCGTATTCTTGGTAAAGAAATCATTTATTGATACTTAGTTATCGTATCTTATCTACCTAACCGAAAGAGCCCGCATGATACTTGGAAATCATATCTACTCCAGGAATCCCAAAGCTGAAGACCAGATCTTGAGATTTGCCTATGATGCAACCTTCTCACTTTTCCCTCTACATGTCCTACGTTAAGAAAATCCTTCCGTTTTCTTTTCCCTTCATCACAATCAATCCCCAGCAAAGTCTCCAAGCTCCTAAACTCGCTTATCCTTCGCCTTCGCCTTGGCCTTCATCTCCAAACGATGATCCCGAGCTGAACGATAACCTCGAGCCTGCTCCATAAGTTTCTTTGCCTCCTTGCCAATAACTCGTGTCTGCTCCCTAAGCTTCTTCATCTCCTCCAATTTCCGGCCCTCCGCCTCCTTCATCTGCAAGAAGCTCTTCTCGAGTGATTTGATGGACTCTGCACAAGTATCAATTGTAGAATTTTGCTCCTTCAACGCGGTGATCTCATTTTGGAGGCTGTGAACGGTGCTGCTGAGCTTCTCATTTTCGGATCTGGAATTGCCGTATGCTCGTCGGTATTTCTCCAGTTTCTGACTCAAGGAGGCGTTCTCTTCCTTCAGGGAAGCGGTGTTGTCGTTGAGTTTTGCGAGATCCTCTTTAAGGTCCGTCATCTCACGTTCAAGGGTGTCTTTATCCTCCTTCAACATGGTAATACCTGTATTGAGCTCTTTCAACCCAGCGAAATGGGCAGTCTGGAAAGCTTGATGCTCGGCATTCAGAGCAGTGATGCCTTCCTCCAAGATGGTGTTTCTTTCCTCCAACGGAGACTCGATGCTTTCCAAATCCACGACATGCTGTTGGAGACGTTGCTTGTCGGCTTCGAGAATATCGTTGGTCTCTCTCAAAGCAGCGTTTGACTCCTCGAGAATGTCGTTTCGCTCTTGTAGCTCCGTGTTGCTTTCCTTCCAAGAGGTATATTTTGCCAAATCAGCCTGTAGAACCTCGATCTGCTCTTCGAGAAGCAGTTTATCATCTGCCGTGGTTTCGTACATGTATTGAAGTTCATCACGATTTGCGAGCGTCTCCAAGTTTGATTTGTCAAGATCGCTATTAGCAGCCTCGAGGCTGGCGACTTGCTGTTGAAGGGTGTCGTTGTCGGCTTCCAAAGTAGCCTTTGCTGCTGTGAGTTCATCATGAAATTGGACATCGCGTACTTTGCCATCTCTGATCGACTCCTCGAGTTCTGCAATGCGCTTCTCCAGCTCAGCCTTCTCCTCCTTGGCTTCTTCGAGGGAACTAGCGATCTTATAATATTCAATGTATGCTTTCCGAAGCTCCTCATTCTCTGATACTAGAGCAGTGTTGGCCTTTTCCAAAGCCACGTTGCGCTCCTTAAGACTCTCATTTTCGTCATGCATGAGCTCACGAGCGAGTGTCTGGTCTACGTCCAGCTTGGCAACGTCTTGTTTCAATGAAGCAGTACGCTCCTTCAATGCCTCCAACTCGGCAACGCGACCTTGAGTCTCGGTTTCCAAAGCGGTGTTTCGGGATTGCAAGGTGGTGTTGAGTTGCTTCAATGTCGTATTGGTGACTTCGAGTGAAGCATTTGTCTTCTGAAGCGTGGCATCTTCCTCCTTCAACTCGGTGTTTTGGCTATCCAAGGAAGTGTTGGATTGTTCTAGGGTGAGCTGGCTCTTCTCCAAATCTGCGAGGTGTGTTCGTAGAGCTTGGTTAGAGGCTTGGAGATTCTTCTCCTTCTCCGCGATGGGGTTGCGGCGGACCATGATGGCTTAGTTGAGAGTAATTTTGTGGATGACTGAAGATAAGGTGTATAGTCAGTATTCTTGACCAACCTTTTGTACCTTAACGTCTTCTGTGTGTTGTAAAAAGGTGAAGGAATTCTACCTGGACAAATACCCTAGGCACTTCTGCTCTGGTGCGCAAAACGGTCTTGAGATTATGGAAGTCAATGCGTACGTAGACAGTGTTGACTGTTCTTGTCGAAGATCAAAAAAGTTGTGTTAGAAAAATAGGAAGAGGTTTCCTTGCAGCAGGTTGAGGCAGTACTTGAGGGCGCAGGAGTCCAAGGGTGAGACCACTGAACAAGCTATAATTCACCTTGACTTTGTATTTATAATGGGAGTCACTTCTGAAAGGGGAAAGCGTCCCTAGAAATGGGCGTTGGTCAGAGGTTCCTATTGTGATTCAATGTCAGTTTGTTATAGTTTCAAATTCGCTTATTTGTATGACTTTCACTGGGTGAATTTGTGAATTTGGAAATTTTCACTCTAGAACCTGGGTAATTCTAGACTTGAAGTGGCACGTGAGATGATTCACTATTTAGAGCATCTCCAAGCTTTCAAGGGGAACGATAGAAATATTTACTATTATATATTTCTTTAGTTAAAAGGCTCATCGTAATAAGGGGTAATAGGCTATAGTAATCTCTTGTATCATTCTTTCTCTTTTCTAGTCTGGTAATTCTCTTTTCTAGTCTGGTAATTAAGAACAACTACCCCTACTTCTTCTAATTATTAGACACAATTAGTAACGAAAAATTGAGGGACATCTTGCGCCAGCAACTTCGGCCAACAACACCTCTGTTGGTTCAAACAGTATGCATTGCCCCCCTGCACCTACAGTATGCAGCTTTGCGGCAAACATAGTCCGACTAGGATTCGCTTAGAATAGTAGCACGCTAAGCAAATTGATAGTTAGTACTCGTATGTCGCTTTTTTGATACTATGACTCAAAGTCAGCGAAAGTAGACCTCACAGCAAGAAGTAAGATAAATCAAAATATTCCATTTCTGATTTCTCTCTTAGCTTATTTTTCATCCTCTGCAAGTCCCCCCCCCCCTAAATTTCCCCCCAACTTAAAAACTACCCAAATCCCTCCTTAAAATAATCGCAAGTAGAAGCAGAACATATTTGTTCATGACACACATACATCAACACCATAAACTTCGTAAAGAAAAGAAGTTCCCCCATCGCTCTTCATCCCAAAATATACAACAATCCATAACCCCCCGAATATTCAAAAAGTCTCATATCCAAAAAAAAGTGAGTAAAGTCCTCTTCAAATATACAAGCAAAAACAATCAATATATAGCCAAATTCCAAAATCAAAATCAAAAAACGACGCGCAATAAAAAACGACAAAAAAGGGTATCAGCCAACATTGCAAGGTGCATCTTCAGCTGCTCCAGCAGGAAGAACGTTTGATGAACAATATGTGCATAAGATGGGTGGTGTTCCGTCCATTCAACCAACAAAATGTACAGTTTGCGTTGGGAAGCGGACTCGTGAAAGAATCTCCATCTCTCCTGCAAGAAATAGATGAATTCCATGCGAAGAATTAAAATTTACGTATATCCGGACGTATTAGAAATATTTAAAGTTGCCATATGTTCAAGGTGAGAATCAGATTTGTTTCGTGACGGTCGGTAAATGTGTTATCCAAAGTGGATATGGCATCAGTCAATGGCTATGCCAATGGCGTACTTTGGCACGCTTATAGAAGGCATGCTGAGACGAGAGCGAAGACGGCGCCAAAGATCATGGCAGACCCGGAGGAAGAGATCTTGTCTGCTACGCTCTTCTTTACTACTGCGTCTGTTGCTGTGTCTGTTGCCGTTGGTTCGGACGCACCATTGACGTTTACTGGGGTGGTTCCAGTCGCTGATGGTTGAATTGCCATCGATGTTACGTTCTCAAAAAGAATATGGTGGTTATTTCTTGCTGTTGGATAAGGAGTTGTGGATGCTTTGGAGCTGGATTTCGATTTTGACGTTGATGAGGCTTTCGAAGAGGAAGAAGAAGAAGAAGAAGAAGAAGAAGAAGACGAGGAAGAACCCTCCTGGGTGCTGAGTTCTGAGGTGCTAGACTCTGAGCTGCTTGAAGAGCTCGAGCTAGGGGTTGAACTGGGTTCCTCACTAGTCGGGGTCGAGTTCGATGTTGGCTTTTCAGTGGTTGAGGTTGACGATGGGGTTGGTGTCGGACTAGGGGATGGACTAGGCTTAGGAGGCTCCTCCTTGGGCTCCTCCTTGGGAGGCTCCTCTTTGGGGGGTTCGACTGCCTTAATAGTTGGTTTGCTGTCTTTATCATCGCCTTTGGAACCGCCTCCGCCACCAACTGAGAAGACTTCCACGTTTGCAGAGGAGCCTTTGGGAACGGTAACAACGCAGAAGCTCGCACCACCTGCTCCAACGGATTGTTGAGCGCTGGTGACCCCACCCGCGCCATTGACCGTGGGATCGATCGAGCAAGGAGTGCCATTGCAACCTGAACCAGCGCAAACGATTTTGATACCAAAATTTGGGAGAGTCTTGGAAAGATCACAACCAGTCCAGATAGGATTCCAACCAATCTTGATGAAAGTTTGTCCATTGGCATCAGTATTAGCTCCTGCGACGTAAGGAGCCCAATTTCCAATTGGCTTAGTTTCATCACCCCAGACACAACCCTCTTCAGCGCTTACTCCTGGAGCATTGATATAGTAGCTTTGCAACATTAGCAAACGAAATACCAGATTGATCAAAGGGACTTACTGTGCGGCGGTGGAACACCAGTAACTTGGTTCTGGTACAGCCAATTTCCCGAAGCTTGATATATGGGTTGGGATTATCATGGCTTCGTTTCCTGGAAGCACCGTCTGGCAGAAAGCAACACCCGATCCAGCATTGTTCTTTACTCCAATGGTCCCTGAACCGTCAACACAATATGGCTTGTTTGGAAAGGGCTTGGTGACTTTTCCACTCTTGTCACAGAAGAGACCTCCGTTCTACCATATTGTTAGTTAAACATAATGAGCGTTTCCCTTTCTACATACCATTGACTGGGGATACGTGTAGGAGGTGGCCGATGGGTCCCATTGTGCCATGACTTGACCCGATGGGCAAGCATAAGGGCAATAGCTGCCTGGCTCACACGGTTGATCGGGGCTCATTGCCCATCCTGCATTCTTTGAACCGGGCGTCACGGCGAACAATCCCGCATCTGAAGGGAATTGACAACTTCCTCCACGAGGCGCCAATGTCGTCTCAGCACTGTCTGCTCTTGGTGACATATGGAGTTTCTGATGCTGGTGTCGCTTCACGAAGCGCTCCATATGCGCATGCGACAGACTGCGCAGGCCATGCTTCGCGTCGGTTGGCAATGTCCATATCAAGAGGATGGCGGTGCCCACGGCACTCTTGATATCCAAAAACTTCATCGTCGGATGTGCTCTGTTCCTGTGCTCCCGTGCTTGTTAAGCCTGTAGAGGATCGAGAACTCGTACCGGCCCCTCGTTCTTCTCGTATTTTGGTGTCACTGGAGGAGATGAGCAGTGGAATTGCACTATCGTCGCAAACGAATGACTTGGTGAGTACTGATATTAAATGGGAAATGGTAGTGGTGGTGGTGGTGGTGATTGATAGTGATAGTGATACTGCTATGGGCAACGAGTGTGGTGGCTAACAGCCAGAGCGAAGAAGAGCAAAAACAAGCAGACGCAGCAGAAGATGGAGAAGGAGAGGTCGAGGCGGGAAAGAGAGAAGCTTTCTACGGAGAAGTGACCGGGCGGCGACGAGGTCGAGGGTCGAGAAGGCCTCCAAGCCCCGAAAGGGGATAGCGATGGGCCATCTCCATTGGCCCGATTGTTCATCTGCTTCTCCAGAATTCACCCAGCAACACCCAGCGACACCCTGCCCCCCGAAAAGTACGGAGGATAGACTCTAGAGAGGCCCATCCAGTCCCATCGCAAGCACCTCGCAAGCACTTCTGACCCAAGGGAAATTGCTTCTCATCTCACTCCCTTGCCAGGTGGGTCTGGAAGACGTTGAGGTGGGTCGGGATCTAATCGCCGAGCCAATGACCGGCCTGACTTTGGCGAGGTCACCTGCATTAGCGCGACATCCACAAATTAACCACATTTGCCAGTGCCAGCGAGCGAATCAACACGACTCGTTAGGAAATGCAGGTGCGCGGCTCTCCACGCTGATCAGGGGAGAGCCGCTTTCTTCCACATCAACAAATATCACAGACTCACTGTCGTCTGGCAATACCACGCTGTCATCGTCTTTGGCTCAGGGATGCTCGAGTAAATCCGGCCTATGTGACGGTCGCCTGTCGCTGATCCAACCGATTTCATGCGCTCTACTCCTTACCAGAGATTACACCGCGCCTCTGGAGACCAGAGTAAATTTTCTCTGTACCATTGAGCCCTTGAAGCGTTGGAATGCAGACGCGCCGAGTCTCGGTATGGCCATTGATCTCCGAAAGTTGGGAAGGGAAGATTTGATAATCGACACTCCAAAATCCGCATGATACGTACGTAACTTTACGCTTCGGGCCTGCTCGTAGATTTTCTGCGAAATCAAGCCTTCGATTTTTTCTATCGATAACCTTAAAGACGATGCTGATACCGGCGTGATGGCTCAAGCTTAGATAAGCCAACGTCTTGACTCAACTCCACGACAAAAATATCGATGCATGAACGGCAAGATCGCGAATGTGGAGACAAGCGAGGCCGACCGCCGAGTGAGACGATCTCGATTGTGGCTCTGGGAAAAGGGGGTCCAGATCTCTGCTGACAGACGCAATAGAAGTAAATTGGAACAACCTCTGTTCAAGTGGGACTTGGTACAAATTTGGAGGTTTGGGAATAAATTTGAACAACTTCCGTTCAAGCGGGACTTTGTACAAATCTGGATATTGGGGATGTCTTCATTACCAGCCTTGCTTGGCAGAAGGTCACACCCGCCGCCAGCACGTGCGACGAGAACACAAACTTTTATACACCAAAGAGGGCTGAGACATTGGCAACACAAGATTGGTTGGTACAAGTAAAGTCACGCCTGGGTAATGTAACACAAACCTCCTTTTGACTGCCAAAGTATTACAAGCATCTTCCGCTGCAATTTGTGTTTCTCCTATAGGGCTATCATATCTCTGATTTTGAGGTTTGAGCTTCAAGTTGAGGTTTCTATTTGCATATCTCGCTATGGGCATAAGCCTTGGCTACCGGATTCCTCCACCTACTTGATTTCCAAGGAGACTAGAACACGCAAGTCTTGTTGAAGAAAAACAACATTGTCACACTGCAAGCTGGACTTTTCTATTGTTTTTTTTTTTTTTCACGAGAAAGTGAAGTTGTATATCGTGATAACATTCTTTTTCCTTGTTCTCTATGCACACTAACTTGGCTCAATACTTAGTTTCTGCAGCAATCTTCCCTTCTCTTTCAGCCAATGCTGCGTGTGCGGGACTTCGTGGCTTGATTTTCATCGCAAAAGGAGCCCCAAGATGATCCATCCAGTTGGTTTTGAAAACATCGATAGGTTGGTCCTGGATTTTTGGTAAGCGACATTCTTTGGGGAAATTGAATGCTGTATTGACTTACCTCGACAGCTTCGAACTCGAAACAATAGAGCAACCTCGCAATAGCGATCCAAACATTGGACTCCCCAACGTGATATCCAGGACACACCCTTCGTCCTACAGAAACAGTTAGAATATACCTCACGCAAATCCAGGAAGGAAGGACTCACCAGCACCAAATCCCCAATGTCCCTTCAGAACATTCTCTAAATCTTCATTCAAAAATCGTTCTGGCCAGAACCGCAACGGCTCATCGTATTCCTTTTCATTGAGAATAATTCCAAAAGCATTCCAAGTGAAAACGGTCCCCTTTGGAAATCGGTATCCTTCATACTCATCATCTTCAGTCAACATGTGGGGAACCCCAATTTGTGGTGGGGGGTTCCATCGAAATGATTCTTTTGTCACTGCTGTAATATATGGCAGCTGGGCACGATCCGAAACGCTGGGAAGACGCTCTGCGTTGGATCCACAAACTGAATCCAGCTGTTCGCGGGCTGTTTTCACCCAGCGAGGATCAACACATGCCGCCGACAAGACTTGGGTAATAGCGATACGAGAAGTATCAGATCCAGCTTCTAATAGAGAACCGAGAGAGAAAAGAAACTGTGTCTCGCCAAATTTCTGAGACTCTGGGTTTTTCATGAATTGAAGGGCATAGCAATCGCGAGCTGTTCCTGCTTCGACTCTGGCCTTCAACTCGGCGACTTCACGTTGATAAACTCTCCGAGGGGAGTTAGCATCCAAACTCATTTTTCGAATTGAGTATCTCACCTTTTGCATTTCTCCTGGTCCCTCAGCCCTCTGTATCTCCACCACTGCAACCAAGTCGGTAACTTTTCTAGAAATGGCAAAACGTCGACGATGTTAGCACCCGGTTGCATCGCATTAACAATATCTGCGCTAGTCTCTAGCAACTCCTTCGTTTCCGGATGATCCAGTTCTTGTCTCTTTCCAAAAACCACACTCATAACCACACTGTTCGAGTACCTCTGATTCGCTAAACTCCACTTGTCGGGATTGTGCAAATAATCATACAACAGGTGTTTGGACTCGATATCCTGGAAGGATGCGAAGGTTGGTGCGTTCTTGGCGTTGAGGATGGAGTGCATGACTTTTCGAATAGCACGCCAGCGGTCGTTGTAGCCCATGAAGAGGACGCGGGAGGATCCCGACATCAGGGTTGAGGCCATGGGAAGGTGGAGGCGCGAGGAGTAGATGGCGGAGCGCTTTTCGAGGAGGTCTTTTACCACGCGGGAGGAGTTGAGGAAGACCCAGGTTTGGACGCCGAATTTGCAGGTGAACCTATTATTTTCCTTTTGTCAGTGTTTGATTCTCTCACTTGATGCTTCCGATGATAAATTCTTCTTTTTCTTCTTTTTGTTTTTGGAGACGAAGAGGAGGAGTTGCTTACATCTCACCATATTTCTTTCTCTGCTCATTCCCCCAGAGTCCTTGGTTGATTGGGGGGAGCTGGAATGTGTTTCCAAAGATTGGAACTCCTGGTATTCGATTTGGAAACTTGTATTTCTTGTTCCAACGGTAGTTTTGAACTAATTTATCTACCACCATGACAGTCACCAAAACAATGACGGCAGTCGCCCATGATTGCTTGCCCAGCGACGACCACGGCGGGAGGGACACTTCGAGGGGTATCATATCCGCGACCTGAGCCACTAGTAAGCATACGAGGTCCAAACCAAAGTATCGTTATGTTGTCGAGTCGATGAACAAGTTCAACAGTCGTTGTGTGAGAAACAACGTGGTGTCAGTGGTGGATGCGAACCCTTTAATAGCGGGGAACAATGTTGGTTCTAAAAAAAACACCAACCGAATCATCAGTAACAGTAACTGCCGTATGTTAGCCTTCCAGGCTCGATGCGAACACTCTGAAGACTGCATCAGCCAAGCTGGCCCGGAGTGGGTATTTAGTGGGTATATATGGGTCCACCAACATGTTGACCTTTACCGACCCCTCCCTCAATGCCTCTCTGGTGTCTCGATTTGGCTATGCGGTTCTGCTTTTGGAACCCGGCCGCCGTCGGCAATTCTGGAATACCGATCGGACAACCTTTCTCAACCCAAATAAGTCATTTTCGCACTTGCGGACCGCGAATCGGATACTACTATTGAGCCGAAGATGGTTTTTCCAGGTCCTTGAATCGGATACTTTTGTTAAACCGAAGACTGGTTTTCGGTCTCCTTCAATATTTACTACTTCAAAGAACCTCCATTGTGTGGGTTTTTTTCTGTCCTTCTCGTGCCCCGCCAGAATGGCACCTATGCATGCTTCTTGGCTCAAACCTCAAGGCTTGAACTTCTACTTCGGTAGGAACCGAATCTTTGGGATGGGATAAATTTATACTTGGTTCGCTTGCACGCGGCGCACACAGCCACAATGTATTGTGTTTTGTGGAAATCTTCCACTCTTCCTAAACGTGGCTTGAAAAAGGTCTATTAGGTACCTCTAATCTACCTCTATTACGAGTAGAGGCTTTCTACGAGGTGATTTACTATAGATAATAGAGCGTTATTAAGAGGCGCTACTCGTAAGTTTCTCCTTACCTACTATAGGAAACCACGATATACTTCGAAGTAGCATGTGCGAAAGAGGGGTAAATTTACCTAACTAACTTCTAACCGATAAAATAATGTGGAGTTACCGGTAAATTTACTCTGTAAAAAGAAGGTAAATTTATTTACCCACACGCCAAGTTGTAACTCTAATTTAATTAGAACAAGGAATAAAGAGATGTATATTTAGCTACCGGTACTGTTAGAGGGTATCTAGGTACTTCGAAGTAAGAGCTAGGACCTTGCAATGGAGGTTAATTGTAAAGTTATATCTTGATCCTGATTTTTCGATTTTTAATTTAGCTGAATTAGTGAATGAGAAAGGCGCGTTGCGTGGATATATACTTGTAGAAGGACTTTTGTGAGATGTAGGATCCATGGTATGTGGTATGCTTTTGTTTGTCTATCTTCTTTAAATTTACAGAAAAACTTGGATATAAGGATATTCGTGGGGGCAAGTTTCGTAAGGATATAACCGAGGTTATCCTTATATCCAGTATCCTTATATCCAGAGTTTTCTGTACTTCTAGAAGTATATCCCTTCCAGAATACCGAGTAGAAAGGTTGTTTGAAACCCGTGCAACAGAAATGGAGTATAGTAGAATACCCGTTTTTATAATCTCTCCTCTCCCTACTCCGTAGAATTAATCGTTTCGCTAACGAGACCAGATCACGTTTCTAAGAATAGAAGTCTTATTCGGATCCTGTTAGCGTATCCACTTCGAGCGCACGTACGAAGTATTTTTATATATTATACCTTTTTCAGGGAAGGGATGGAGGCTTTTTTATTGTTGATTAGTAAGCAGAGTTTTTTAGAGAATTCATGGGAGGGGGAAGTGCAAATTCAATATAAGAGTCTCAGGGGATCCGAGGAACGAGGAATATATCACCATCGAGACGAGAGGATTGTACTAGATTGGGGGAAGTGGTGTGTTTTGAGAAGGCTATTTTTGGGGGATAGGAGGTGGTGTGTGTGGATGTGTTTGGAGTTGGCTTTTTAATTGTGTATTGTATGGATTTGAGGAGGTATGTGTGAGGGTGGTTTTTTTGGGGGAAGGGAGGGATGAATGAGGGGATTTGGAAGGAAAGGTGAGAGAAGGAGATTGTTGAGTGTAATTTAGAAGGCGGTTGCTAGATGGATACGGATAATGTAGATATGGATGGGTTGAATGCGGATTGTTTAAAGATGTTAGGCCGAAATGCATGTGATTGCAGATGCGGATGCGATTGGCGATTAACAATAGAGACAGTTGTAGATGAATTCATTAAAGCGTATGTCGGACGGCGATTATACTTAACAGCAACTTTTGGGGATCATAGATAATCTGAAGACGTTGAGTGGGAACTAGTCTTTTGGATAAAAGATCTATGATAGAGAGTAGGGGGCTGGCTCTCTACGTATAAAGTTAGGTAGTTAGTTACCTAGATATGGTGGATATGCTACTCGACTAACTAAGCGAGCCGTTGTGTGACCCCATGTGACTAGTGTCGTGACACAAGTGATATTTGAGTCTAGATACTAGAAGTGCTATTTAGTGTCTATATAAGAAGTTTTATTACAAAATAGACTGGAAAAGCTGGTTTCGGTTTTGTTGGTTTAGCTTCTTAGGCCCGGACACTGAATATAACATTGTAGTATATTCGTATGGTATTCTAAGAGAGTGTAAGTTGCTAGCCAATAATATATATGGTGGTGTTGTACTTGGACAGTCCCACGTGACTACCCCTCCTTTCCATCCCAGGACTTGAATGTACTGTACCGACAGGTTTGAACCTGATTGTATTTAATAAAGCCGCCAAACCCTCAAATGCCGGAACGGAGGTCACCACCAGCTTTGGATGCATTTTCTGATGTTACATATTAATATTAAGTTCCATAGTAGCAACGGGTCGGTAGTTGAAGCCGGGCAATAGGACTAGATGCTTTAATTAATTGCTCGTTATTTAGCCATGAATATCAATACTGTTGAATGTGGTCGTGTTTACATAAAGGAATGATCAAATTCTTCTCCAACCTAACTTGAATTCTGAACCCAGGCCAAAAAGCAAACCTAGATATTGGCCCTCTCGACAGTGATAACTACCGAAGGTTGAAGAAAATTGAGGGGTCGAAAAAAAGTTTTCATGGAGTTTTATTGCTGTAGCGGCAGTCTTCTGTGGCTGGTGCGCGCTCACTGTATACTTTTGCAGGGAATCATATATGTCAAAAGACATTAATGAAATCAATGTGACTCGCTTACGGTTCTGGAAACGACAGAATCGTCGACTTGTATGGAAAACATAAAGGCCCCGCATTACTAGTTGTGTTGTAACCATGGATAGCTACCACGCGTCCCCACATTGTTACTCAAATGAATTTCAGATCTATGAAGTACTACACTCTGAATACTTAACTAGGTACTGAAAAAGACTCTTGATAATGACCCCACAAGACGTGGTTAGTTATGGTGGATGGTAGCTTTGAGCCAGAATTTGTAGAACACCTTTTTTTTAACAACGACAGTGCTGTTTTCATTTCAGAATCTGAAAAGTTGGAGTCTGGAGTCACAGTTCCATGGTAACTTCCCAAAAAATGGCGCCCGCAAACAAGATTTCGAAGGTATATGCAAAACTCGTTATGAAAAGCTACCTTGATAACCAGCCCAACAGATTATAATAGTAGGCGCTGGACCCTCCGGCCTCCTCCTAGGCATCCTCCTCTCAAAAGCCCAAATCCAAGTACAACTCCTCGATCAAGCCTCAACGCTAGACACCAATCCCCGCGCTGCTCACTATGCACCCTCCTCGGTGCGAGAACTTCGTCGGGCTGGTGTCCTCGAAAAAGTCCAAGCAGAAGGCTTCTGTCCAACAGGTGTATGTTGGCGCACTGCGGACGGAGAGATCCTCGGCGGGATTCGTGCGGATTTAAGTAACGAGGATTCAACGGTTTGCTTGCCACTCGATTTGTTTGATGAGATTCTTTTGAGGGAATTTGAGGGGCAGGGATGTGCAGAGATGTTGTGGAACCACAAGGTTGTGGGTGTTGAGCAGAGTGAGGGGAAGGCGAGGGTTAACGTGCGGACGAGGGAGGGGGAAAAGATCCTGGGTGCGGATTATGTTGTGGGTTGTGATGGCGCGAGTAGTACAGTGAGGAAATGTTTGTGTGGCGATGAGTTTCCTGGTATCACTTTGGAGAGTCAGATTATTGCTACCAATGTAGGTAACCCTTTTCTTTCTTGAAAAGTGGCTGAAGTCTCTAGGTCTACTATGATTTCACCCAATTCGAATACTGGGACTCGCAATTCATTCTCGACCCCAAAGACTGGTTTATGGCCGCAAGAATCACCAGAGATGGAATGTGGAGAGTTACGTATGGCGATCTTCCCGGCCTTACAACTGAAGAATACCTCGCAAGATTACCAATGCGATATGAGCAAATACTTCCAGGAAAGCCGAAACTAGGAGATTACAGGCTGACGAGTGCGAGTCCTTATAAGTTGCATCAAAGATGTGTGCCAAAGATGAGAGTTGGAAGAATTTTGTTAGCGGCCGATGCTGCTCATCTGTGTAATCCTTTGTAAGTTTCGTCGTATCTATCATGATCTTCTGTCTATTGCAAGCGTTACTAATAGATACACGAAGTGGTGGAATGGGTCTCACAGGCGGAATCGCAGATATAACCAGCCTCTTCGATTGTCTGATCGCTCTCCACAACGGGCTTACAGATGACTCGATTCTCGACGCTTACTCCGAAGTACGGGTTCAAAAGTGGAAAGAGATCATCAATCCGAGTTCTCTTGCAAATTTCAATAGGCTCTGGGATGAAAATGTGGCAGATGAACGAAAAGAGTTCTTTGAGAGATGTAAAGCTATGGAAGAGGATGAAGCATTGAGGAAGAGGAATATGGCTGTAAGTATTATTTGGGTCTTCATTCGCTTCTGTGGTTATCTACTGATGTTGCGCCAGAATTCTTATATCTTGAATGAAGATATGACGCCTTACTTTAGAAAACCTGTCTGTGGTTGAGAATAAGTGGAACCAGGTCTCTTTCAAGCCCTATTTGTATGGGGAATTTGATAGACGGCGACTGACTGGAATGTCCCTATATTAGTCAATGAAGACTCGGATATCACTGACTCTGACCTAAAAGACTAGCTTGCCCTCTTTTCGTCAATATTTCCTAAATAAGAGATCCTACAATTACCATTTATCTTTTAGTGTCTGTTGTTCGATCTTCAACGAGTAATTACGACATTGATCTACAAATCTGGAATTAACAGCAAGGAAAATACTAATTCTGATAACCTAGAATAATTAGAATTGCAAGTTGAATTGCTGTATTGTCACAAAACAATCGAAGATATTAGCTTGAATCTTTGAACTATTACTTAAGGAATGGGGGTATTTTGGTCTTATGGGTAAATTTGGGGACATCTGCGTGTTTGAATGGTGTTTAAATGTTAACACAGGGATATTCTAGTCAACCGCCTTTTATTTGGGGCTGAGGGCCGGGGTTAATCTAGTTTTGGGGTATCCACAGTCCTTTAAGCGTGTTTTGTTTTTCATTTTCCCCGGATATGCAGACCCTCGTGCAAGTACTTATAAAAAGGTCTCTCTGATTTGAGAAATTTGGATTGGTAATACTGAGTTTCCTCCCAGAAAACCTCAAGACACATTTCCCTTTGAATCCCAATTCAGTTGATAATCATCTCGTTCAAGTCCTGCCTCAGTTTTCTTCCAAACATCCTCAATTATTCTGGCATGTTTCTCTGACCTTGGCTCGATAGTACACTCGAACGGCTGGGGGATAATTAACCATCCGGGTAACGATTCTGTTGTCGGCTCGATAACATTCCCGTCTTTCCCGATCTTCTTCTTGATGTTGAAGGCCCATAATATCCGGCTGATATTAAGAAACAATGAGTTCTCAGCAAGATGGATACCAGGACAAATTCTCCTCCCGGCTCCGTAAGCAAAATGATCTCGCGTATTGGGATCAGCGGCATTAACGTAGGAAAAAGCCGGAAGTGGATAATCGAGATATCGTTCTGGTCTGAACTCATATGGATTTTCCCATCGCTTGGGATCATACTGTATGGCCCTTTTCCATCTTAGCGAGAGATGTAGAACAACGAGAGGGAAGAACACATACCACCAGTTCAACATAACCAAGGCTCCTTTTGGAATAAAATACCCATTATACCAATCGTCCTCAATAACAGAATGCTGCATGCCAATTTTGTTCGGCGGTCTCACCCTTAGCAACTCTTTAATCACCGCGCGAATATATGGCAACTCGTCCCAATCCTCCCAAGAAGGATATCTATCGCTCCCAACCACACGATCCAGCTCTCCCTGCCCCTTCTTCACAACATCCGGGTACAGAATGGCCATCAAGAGAAAATTGTTCAAAGCAGCAGACGTCGTTTCAGCTCCAGCTTCAACAAGACCACCGCACCCATACGCGCATTGCAGAGTATCCAAACCCAATTTCTCAGGCTCATTCTCAGCAAATTCCTTCGCGAAACAATCTTTCGCCTTCCCTTCCTGAATCTCCTTTTTTAGCGAGTTCCAGAGTCCCAAGTAGATGGGCGCGTCATGCTCAAAACACTTCTGACCAAAGCTCTTCCATTTCCCAAAAAACACCTCCGGAAACGCAGTTAGTGAAGGAAAAGTATCTACCATCCAAGTCCCCGGCGATGCGAATTGTTGTAAGTTATTTATCACCTTATAGATTTGATCCGCCAGCCCATTATTCCAATCCGGGATCCGATGGCCATAAGTAACACTGATAATAACACTTGCAGAATACCTCCTATTATGATCATAAAACTGTTCCGGGGTAGTCAACAGATCAAAAAGCAACTGTTTGCTCTCTAAATCCTGCACGGGTCTGTACCCCGCACTCTGCGTAACATTCAAGCAAGTATGGCTGATCTTCCGCAAAGCCCGATATTGCGCGCCATAAGGAAGATATAATTGTCTTCGTCCTGCACTTGCTGTTTCGCCCGCTAAAGGTGTGCGAGGACGCGAGGAGTAGATGGCGGATTTCTTGTCCATGAGTTCTTTGACTGCGCGGGGCGAGGAGAGCCAGATATAGTCTGCACCTCCGATTTTGGTGTAAAATATTTCGCCGTATTTTTGCGTCCAGGAAATTGCTACTTCGCGCACTTTGTCGGGGTCGGCTAGGTCGAAGAAATTACCTATGAAGGGAAGACCGCGAGGACCAGGGGGAAGATGCCATCGTCGCCGGTCCGTGAGGATTGTAGGAGTGGTGTAGAGATAAAAAATGAAGAATAGGACAATAGGGCTTATGATAGTCGTGAATATTGCTAGTTGGTACGTCGGAAGGAGGAGGGAGATTGAGGTTCCCATTTTGGTTTTCGATAGTTTCGTTGGTAGACGGTATATTTCTAGGCTAACAGTAGAGCTACCATGACTTTGTCTTTGGTGTATTCAATTCTATTCTTGTTTTTGGTTGTATTGGGTCCTCATAAACCCCCCTCCCCCCCCCACTTCACGCTGATATCAGATTATCGTTTCGTGATACCATAATATATGCAAGCCCCACACAGCTTCTGTAGTCAATCTTTTCCGAATGCAGAGTAAAGTCTAGAAGAGATACAGAGAGGTTTTGTACTTCCGTAATAAAGACTCAAAATCTAAAGCAACAAATTCGGCCCCTGTTCAGTCAACAAAGTCAGCCATCTGCTAAGACCAGATCCATAAGATGAACTATTGACATGATTTTGCTACTGATTTTGGCTGATCAACAGGACTCAAGGTTGCAAGAGGTGATCGGGCGAAACATCCAAAGTAATCGCTTTACTTTATAATTTGAAGGCAGCTTGTTCGAGTCCCTTCTCTTAGACCTGGAAGAACGTCTTGATATTTTCTCTCATGGTTCAATTACAGGTACTCCTAACACTTCAATGAGTTACATAGACCAAGCTCCCGGGGAACTAACTCAATGAAACTCTCATCAGCGTTGGCCGGAATAGCGGAACTATAGACCTTTCTAGATGGGTATTAATTTTACTTATACGCAGGTACGAAAATAGAATGGAGTGGTATAACTTCAAAGTAGTTTAGAGCTTGAATGGACGAATTATTCCTCAACTTGGAACTTTTAAATCGAGTTGGTAACATAATATCAGTGAAGTGAATTTTGAATTTTTGGTCTTCGCAGTTACAGTCAAGCGAAGAAAAAGAAGAACGTGTAAATAGCGTTCGACATACTGGAGTGACATACTGCTAACGCTTCTTAGAACTAGCCTCAACTCCATGAGTTAATTTGAAGAAATAATCGTAACCATGACCGATTGCTTTTGCCCATACTTTGGCGAACTTGGTCTTTCACTTGCGAACAGGAGAAAAAGCAAGCTGTCAAACATATAAAACTGCTTTTGTTAGCTTGATAGGGCCAAGCCTAGCTTACAATAATCAACCACACTTGGGGAGGAAAGTTGGAAAGCCCAGAGAC
Source organism: Hymenoscyphus occultus (assembly GCA_900536445.1). Lineage (NCBI taxonomy): Eukaryota > Fungi > Ascomycota > Leotiomycetes > Helotiales > Helotiaceae > Hymenoscyphus > Hymenoscyphus occultus. The sequence goes on from UNPT01000054.1 coordinate 148,861, forward strand.
ACTTATTAGTCGTTGAGGCTTCAGGCTAGGGCTTTCCCACCCCCACGCTACAAGAGCATCGTTTCCCTGCTGCTGGAAAGGGTTGGGCAAGCTCAAAAACTCGACCCGGCTAAACAACATTGACAGCAGGCCGGTCTACGGAGGTAAGCTCTGTCATCGGCGACAAGCTTGGGAAAGTCTCAGCGATAATTCCTACTTCATCATTTAGGATTTCTGCCTTTCTTTTGGTCCTAACTCCTCTACCATGACCAGGAAAATTATTCTCACAGAAACGCACGAGTAATTAGAACGTAGCTCCCGCTTACTCTGTATTCTGTCATGGTTTTAGACTTCGGTGTCGTGCATGCGGGGTACATACATTAGAACCCCTCATCGCGAAAATCTGTCCACAAACAAGCATTGGCACCGGAAGAAATCCCGTGCGCTTTTTCAGTTCGTCTATCCTCTTTGGTAAGTTGTGCCGTGAACGTGTTGTACATAAAAAGGCGAGGGGAAGGGATGCTTTCTTTTTTCGAGTTGGAACCATTGATACGCGGTTTTTTCTTAGCGTTGTTATTGTTTCCGGTGTACTTTCTTGTGCTTTACGAAATGCGGCCTCATACCTCTTTACATGTAATACTCGCAGCTGGTGTCGCCGTTGACGCTAAAGTATGGGTACCTAATTTCAAGAATTTGGTGACTTTTGGGGATAGGTGAGGAAGAATATAGGTTGGTCTTGTCAGCTTTAAGGCTGACCTTTTCCCCCAAAATAGTTACACAGATGAGAATCGATTAACCTACTTCTTGGACAACGGAGTTCCACCACCAACGGGGACTCTCCTTCCCCCGAATAATGATACCGCGAGTGGGGGGGTTACATGGGCTCGGATCGTGTCAACCGACACAGGGACAAGATTGTACAACTACGCCGTCTCTGGGGCGGTCTGTGACAACAAGATTATAAACCGATATCTGGATGGCATTAAAGGACCGTTCCCAGATGTGGTTTACGAAGTCGACGCGTTTGTGGCGGATGCCAATTTTGTCAATACAACGACCAACAGCAATACGTTATTTACTGATCGACAGTCTGACAACACTGTGTATTCAATCTGGATCGGAACCAACGATCTGGGCATACAAGGTTTCTTAACTGATAGCTCCTTGAACGGAACAACCATTCCAGATTATGTCGATTGCATTTTCGATAAATTTGATATTCTTTACCAGAATGGTGCTCGATATTTTGTATTGATGAATACTGCACCACTGGAATTATCGCCCCTCTACGGAATGCCAGAGGCTGGAGGTCAAGCCGTTAGTGTCAGATACTGGCCAGACAAGGCAAGTAGCCATATATATATATATATATCTTATCCACACTTTCCACCCCCACCGCATCTACTAACCTCGCCCAAGCCCTCAAACACCAGCGAAATCAGCGGCAAAATGAAGGAATACACCAAACTCGTAAACGACATCTTTAATTACCGCACCCCCTTTGAGATTCTGGTCCAAAAACGATATCCAGATGCTTCAATCGCGGTATTTGATGTCAACACTTTGATGACGGATATCTATTACAACCCAACACAGTACTTTGCTGCTCCAGCAAATGTTACGGGGCAATATGAACTTTGCGAGGACGGGAGCGGGAATCATTGCGTAAACTCAAATGGGACACTGGATCAGTACTTTTGGCATGATGAGTTGCATCCAGCCTTGTTGACGGACGATGCTATTGCAAAGGAGTTTGCTAAGGTGGTTGAAGGGACGAGTGTTTATGCTAAGTATTGGTAGATTATGATTACAAGTGCCCATGGGAAATGTAAATAGAGGTTTTCATATATGACAGTCTTTTCTGATAGTTGACATGTCATGGTGTGAAGGCTGTGGTCGTTCTAGATTCCAAAATAGTTTCTCTAAAAGTATATCATTTGTGAATTTGTAAAGTCTTTATGTATAATAATCTGTTTGAATATCTCAACCCTAACCCTCTCGCGTAATTGAATTGATTGTGCAGGGTTAACAACACAACGGAGGATTTCCCAATCTTTCTCGCGTACTCGTGAGAAACCTTTCTTGAGGTAATAGAAATTTCATCCTCGCTCGCTCTTACTCCGGAGTGAACTATGTGCTACTAAAGTGGAGATCGGCTAAGGTTGTCTAGGTATAAGGCGTGATGATCTCGCTTCGATGGCACTTGACTGCACTGCACTGCATTGCATGCCTTGGTCCATCGTCGAGTACAAGTACCGTATCACATTATTTTCCCCATTTATTACGGAGACATAGGTAGAGAGTGCTGTAACGTCGACCCTTGAAATCGGTACCTACGCGAGCTACGCGAACATGGGCGTACTGGGACCATTCGGCTCTCACGCCAATAGCTCACGCCTCTCTTCCAATTAGCTTCACGTTATCCCTGTCGCTGCTTGGCTCGCCTGTCGGCCCCCCGTCACTCTCTCACCAAATTAGCGCTGTTGTCCACCACATACTCCGTACCTACGCCCACGCCTATGCCTACCACCCTACAGTACACCACAGTCGCATTTCTCTACCAACCCACGCTCGCGGCTGTTGTCTCTCACATTTCCTCGTGCGACTCGGGACGAGCCATGCCGATAGGCACCCTCCGAATTTGCCATGTATGATCCGTACGGCTTTCGCAGGGAGACTCCTTCAGCACAACATCAGCACCAACAACAGGCTAGCAGCGGAGGCAGCAGCAGCAGCAGCTTCATCCCCAATGCTGCACCTCTGACATCTCATCACCCCCACCACCCACAGCTCCAGCAGCACGCCCAGCATCCTCACCAACCCCTCCAGCAACCAGGTCAACAGGCTCAGGCGCAGGCGCAAGCTCAAGCGCAAGCTCAAGCTCAAGCTCAAGCCCAGCACATGATGTATAGCACGCCCTCTTATGGCGGTCCTGGTCCTCAGAGCTCCCACGCCCCTCCTCATGCCCCCTCACCGGGCCCTCATCAGTCCCCCTATGCCGCCTCAGGTCCCTCGAGCATGGGGGGTCAGACTGCAGGCGGTGGAATGGGGATGGGGATGATGCAGAATAACGGTATGGCGCATACGGCTCCGGTCCACGGTACGTAACACACCTTACTGAACGGTTGCGCGCAAGAGTTTACCTGCCAACTGCTACCTCTGCCCTATGCCAATCTGAAGTCGGAGAATTAAGCGTTGCGCTCTTCCTCCGTTGTCCTCCTCTTCCCCTCCTCGGCTCGATCGAGGAACACCAGCGCGATACCCGGTGCTACCGCATCGAAGCAGGCAAGAGCCCGCTAGCAAGAAGTGCCTAGAGGCTCTCCGAAGACAGCAGCATGTTGAGCTTTCCCTCACGTTCATCTACACTTGCCGGCGGCCGCCTGTTGGAGCTTTACGTGCCTGTCGAGCAAGCAAACAAATGCTGACATGTATTCTCAGCAGTACCAACGGCTTATCAAACACCATATTCCAGCTCCCCCTACGGAGCAAGCATATCAACCTCTTCCCCATCCAATACCCTTCCAGGCTTCATGCCACCAACCTCCAACGCACCATCCTTTCCAATGAACCATTCGAATATGAATACGAATATGAATATGAACATGAATGCCCAACAGCAGCAACACCAACCTCAGCGCATGCAACCTCCCCAAAACACGCCCACTCCAACGCCAGGAGCTAATTCGAGAGGCTCACCATTCGCTCCCATGTCACAAAACTCACCTCCTAATCCTAGTTCGACACCCTCCCATATATCCACACCTCAAAATTCGAATGCTACAAACCAAACGCCCAATAATAATCCGCAATCGCATGGTGGGCCACAGGCTTCAACAATATTGACACCACAAACCCCAAGCTTTCCACCAGGATCGCAAAATGCCGGAAACACTCTGGCTTCTCCTCTAAGTCCCGGATCAGAAGTTCGGGAGAAAGACCGGGTTGCAATATTACTGGAGATAAATCGGGAACTTCTGATGGAGTGTATGCACATACAGGGATTACAAGCGGACATGAAAAAAGAGGAGCAAAAGGATAGTAATGGTTCTGCGGATCCTTCGAATTCGGCTGGGCCCGATAAGGAAAAGAACGAGAAATTGAAGGCTTCGGTCACCAGGGAATATGTGGAGTGAGAGGTCCAGAACCGTATTGATTTAACTTGCAAACTAACAGAACTCAGATGTATGCGACGGCTTCAAGCAAACCTGGCGTATCTTGCCGCAATCGCAGATCGATCACACAAACCCTCTTCACAGATACCTGCCCATCCCGCAATAATGACGGCTCCATCAATCACATCCAAAGCAACAAGTTCCACTTCATCTGGCGCTGCTGATACTGAAACAAAAAAAGAAGACCCCGAGGAGAGTAAATCGAAGGAATCCGCAAATGAGAGGATCGATCTTCTGAAGGATCAGTATAAGCAGTTACAAGGACTATTCCCAGGTGTGGATCCAAAGAAGGAACCCTCGATGCAACCACCAAATCCAGCTGTTAGAGCACAGCAAGCTGCTCAACAACAACAGCAGCAAGCGTTACAACAAGCGCAGAAGCAGCAAGGTCAACAGCAAGGCCCACAGCAAGGCCAGCAGCAGGCCCAGGGTCAAACCTCTGATTTCGCTGCACAACAGAGGATGCAGAATGAGATGTTGAGGCAGAAAATGATGCAGGCGCAACATAATCAACAACAACAAATGGCCCAAGCTCAAGCCCAGGCCCAGGCGCAAGGCATGCAAGGCATGAATTCACAGCCACCTCGATGAGGTCATCGCATGGCGTTGGTGGGGTTCTTTGGTATCGAGACTGGAAAAAATATGTCTCTTTTGGCTTGGTGTATGGTTTGAATATCCCCCTACCTGGATAAAAAGTAGACCGGAATTGTACTTATAGGATATTGAAATGAAAATTATGTATCAAGTTCCAAGGAGGTTATAGTTCTAATCCTTTGGGATAATTGGAGGGATAGGCTTTGAATTCTTCGGATAACTATTGAATGATGTGTCTTTAAGTTAGAAATTCCTCGGGCTGCTAACGAGAGAGGACAGGCAGATTCTGCTATATCCGTACAACGCACGCGTGGAATTTCTTGAATAGGGGCGAGAGTATAAATTTGGGTTTTAAGGAATGTCTTTTAGATGTCTCCTTATGGTAGCTCATACACAGTAGTTTTTGGCTGCTCCGCGGTAGAGAAGAAAGGAAGTAGTATTCTCGTTATTCTTTTATTATTAATTATACAAAGTAATTTGAGGAACTGACCTATATAAATAGTCACTTTAAATGTAGAAGGTTGGGATAAGAACACAATAAGACTATACTGCCGAGGCTTTTGTTTGAAACAAACATGCTGACTCAAGCTTGTTCTTGTTGTGCTGGCCAACCACCTTCACACATCCCTCAAACAATACAGTAAGCAATTGTACTCGATTTCAACGTAAACCTGCCATAGTATTTAAATTAATGTTCATCTCATATTCTCATTTGAATCCCCTCAGAGACCTCTTATAACGCACCCGACGTCATTCTGGTGCTTCAATTACCCCACCATCCGTCCCGTACAGTACCATATTCAAAACCAAGCCTTGGTGACCTTATTTTTTACCGCCCTATCCGGTGCTCACAAAATCCACTTACCACTGACATATCCAACCTTTTCTAGTCTGACATCTCTGTGAGGCAACCAATCTGTATATGAGTGCCATGGTTCAGCCTCAAAGTTCCAGAACACCTCGTCATCGACGTCTGAGATACAAGGGAGAAGATGTTTCACCGACGACCTCTCGGGAACTGAGGGGATTCTACGCTTATGGACTCGCGGCTGAGATATTTGCTGTTTGTGGTGTTGGTATGTTTATATTTCCGCTTTCCGCAAGAAATATATATATGGCTGACTGCTGGGTCAAGGGTCCTTTTTGCCAGTGACATTGGAGCAATTAGCTCGGGAACGTGGGGTCCTTTGGTCTGATAGGACGACGTCGTGTATGCAAAAGGTTGTTAATAATGCCACCGAAATTGCTGTGAATTCAACATCAGTTGTGCTTGCGAGAGCCGACAAGGATAAGAATAATCAATGTATTGTGTCGGTGTTTGGAACTGAAGTTACGACGTCGAGTTTTGCCATGTATACTTTCTCTATGGCTGTTTTTGTGCAAGCTTTGGCTTTGATATCGTTCAGTTCGGTAGCGGATTATGGTAAGTAGTTCCTTGTCATGGAGGAAAATTCCGTGTTAATTTGCAAAAGGATCCTATAGAAAGAAATTACTTCTGGGGTTTGGATTTACTGGCGCCACTACCTCTATGTTATTCATCTTTGTGGTTCCCCAAATCTTCTTGGTAGGACCGTTACTAGTCATCATTGGAGTAACATGTCTCGGCTCTTCGTTTGTTGTTCTCAACTCTTTTCTGCCAGTACTTGTAGCAAACCACCCAGAAGTCCAACATACAGAGAGCGACGCATATACAATACCTTTACAGCCAATCTCTCGCATAGCACAAGAGCAAGATTTGGATTCGGATATCAAAGTTTTAGACTCTCCTTCTTTACGTATATCAAACAAGATCTCTTCAAAAGGAGTCGGGATTGGATACATGGCAGCAGTATGCGTACAAATACTCTCAATCCTCCTTCTATTCATCCTTTCTAAGAACAAAAATATCTCCTCGACTCTTCCACTTCGTCTCGTTCTGTGCATGGTGGGAGTCTTCTGGTTTGGCTTTACGATACCAGCTTCTACCTGGCTTCGTTCCCGTCCCGGTCCACCACTCCCCTCCCACACAACCTCGACCTCTCGAATACAAGGAATATACAGATACACACTCTTCGCATGGAAATCCCTATTTCAAACGGTCAAAACAGCATTCAAACTGCGACAGATCGTTCTCTTCCTCATCGCCTGGTTTCTCCTCTCCGACGCCATAGCAACCGTATCCGGGACAGCCATCCTCTTCGCCAGAACCGAATTAAAACTAGGAACTGTAGCGGTGGCATGTCTCTCCATAACCGCCACCGTCTCTGGGATCGCAGGGGCGTTCCTCTGGCCCATGATATCGAGGAGATTCAACCTCCCAACCAAAAACGTGATCATCGCCTGCATCATAGCGATGGAGATTATCCCGATCTACGGGCTCCTCGGGTTCATCCCATTCATCCAAGACCTTGGTGTGGGTGGTATCCAACGTCCCTGGGAGATCTTTCCTCTCGGAATCGTGCATGGGTTTGTGATGGGTGGGATATCGAGTTACTGCCGTGCCTTTTATGGCCGCTTGATACCGAGCGGACGGGAGGCGGCATTTTATGCGCTGTATGCGGTTACGGATAAGGGGAGTAGCGCGATTGGGCCGGCGGTTGTGGGGGTTATTGTTGATAGGACGGGGACTATTAGGGGGGCTTTTGTGTTCTTGGCTATTTTGGTGCTTCTGCCTGCTCCGCTGGTATGGGCTATTGATGTTGAGAAGGGAGTGGAGGATGCGGAGAGGATGGCGGGTGGAAATGGGAAGAGTGATTCGGGCGACGAGGAAACTAGCTTGGGAAGTGATGAGGAATGGGAAGGGAGTGGAGATGAAGATGAGAGGTTGATGACGGGACATACTTAGACTAGATGATACGGTATTATCGAAAAAGAAACGTTCTTGAGGAATTCTTTGGGTGTCAATTTTATGCTGCTAGGACCGGAGGGGTTGAGTTTGAGGTAGTGGATGGATCCCAAACCAACGTTGGGTTCTGCTTTATTATTGCTGGCGATTTTCGATAGAGCTGATAATGCGGATGATTTGCAGCGAGATGTTATGTAAAGTCGCCCATTTGGTTTGCAGGGTGATTTAGAGAATTTGAACCCAATTGCTGAAGTGCCGCCGGTGACAAGAGAGATGCGCCTTTCTTGGGATAGGAATGAGTCTTCTATGAATGTAAGAGAAAGAGGCAACTTTTCGGCCCATGTGTCTGCCATTTCGAGACAGGTTGGAACGAGGTTGCATTCACTCGCTTAGAGCTGTACTAGGTAGTAGTTTGGGAGAACCAGAGAGAAAAGGGTTCTCAATAGACCTGAGCAGAGAATTTATTGAGCATGTTTAAAGATCGACATAGCTTGAATACAAGTACTCCAGGTAGAAACTAGCCATTTTACTAACTTCCGCCCAATCGACTTACTCTATGTATACGTAAGCTTTGTCACACCTTACCAGCAGATTGCATTTTTCGAGTCTTACTAATTACCAAAACGAAACTTTCCGAAATAAAACTAGGAAAATATGAAGTCATAGACGTACATACAAATAATCATCGTCAAAGAATGCTTCGGGACAAACTCCCCGACTTTATTCTCAATTGCCCCTAGTTCGGTCAGCAAGTTGCATGACAGGGGCGAGTGTGTCAGACCCACTTCAACGGATCGAAGGGTCAGCAAGTTGCAGATTATAAACTCAGTCTTCCCCTCCAATCCATTTCAATCAATTTGCTTAAATCGATCCCGAAATTTCCAATTTACCAATGGATTGTGTAAGCATGCCAGAGACCTCACGCATTGTAGTGAGAGGTATGTTGGATGGGAAGGATTTACGCAACCTGGAGGAGGATTGGACAGGGAAAAGTAGCACTGCGGAGAGAAGGAAATTACAAAATAGACTAAACCAAAGTGCGCAGAACAAGAAACGTATAGATAAAGAGCTAACTCTCGAATAGGAAGACGTCGAGCGCAAGCTAAAGCGTTGCGCTTAGCGGCTCAAGAACCTCCCTTGGAAACACCCCCTCACAATAAGCGAACCAACGATACTGCCATGCTGCAAGAACTTCTCATCCCAGAACAAGAACCCGTCTGTCAAGTGCTATCCACGCATCCCTATCAAAAAGTAGAACAATGCATACACCCCGTTCAATGGGAACTCATCCGCCAAGCATCCAATGCTACGCCCTACTCGACTTACGAAACATTCGACACCTACAAACAATTCAGCATGCATAACGAACCTATTCATCGTCCTCCCCTTCCAATCGATCAATTTCTTCTGCCTCTAATCCACTTCAACCTCATCCGAGCTCTTTTTCAGAATATCCACCTCCTAGGTCTCGACCCTAAATCAATGAGCGAAGATATCCTCTCACCTTTCTGTATCCAGAATCCAACTCGTAGACCACATCTTACCTCACTACTCCCCCCAGACTTACAACCTACTACGACACAAAGACTCGTTCCTCATCATCCGGAACTTGATATCCTCCCCTTTCCAGAAATAAGAGATGCGTTTATCCTCTCTCAATCCAAGTACGACGAGTTCGAACTCTGCCATGATCTCATTTTTGGCGTGGAGAGAACTGCATTTGAAGTGGGTGGGGCTATTATCGGTGATTGTACGGGATTGAGAGTTTGGAATGATCCGTGGTGCGCGGAGAGTTGGGAGGTAGAGGAAAGGTTTGCGAGGAAGTATAAGGAGCTGATGTGTGATGAGCTTTTGAGGAGTACGAATATGTGGAGGGAGATGAGGGGGGAGGAACCGTTGGATTTTGGGCTGGGAAATGGATGTGTTCCGAGGATTGTTGAAGTATAAGGCTTCTACTCCTGGTTGATAAAAGAAAGTAGAGGAAATTGCATTTCTTTATCTTGCGTAAGTTGGTTTAATGCATTCAATTATTTGATGTAGTTTAGAACAATAAATTTAATTGTCCCAGTGTTTTAAGTTCATCATTTTAATTCCTTTTTTACAAGTAGTGTAGGTAAAAAAGTCCCAAATAAGTCACGCTGGTTGAAGCATTCCCTGCCACTCGTCTTGTTCCCTAGGAGGTAAGGCTTTTTGATGTAAATCGATCATTGTAGTATAAGCAGCTCATTCTAAATTACTCACAGCTTCTAAAATATTACCGCGGTAAGCTTAGATATACATACATACATCTGTACCTCATTTCCTCAGCGGGATGCTATGATATCTGCACTAATCTTCTCCGCTAATCCATAAACAGTCGAAACTGGATGCCCAGGAGGCAAGAGAGCAAAAGCAGAAGCATCCACTACTCTCAACCCATTTACGCTAATGACTTTGCCTTTCGAGTCCACCACCGCCGTGCTATCGTTTGCTCTTCCCATCCGACAAGTGCATGCCGCATGCCAATTCATGAATAGGTTGTTGCGAATATATTCATTCAACGCCGCATCATCATCTATGCCGACAAGTGGTCCGGGAGCTGTTTCGTTGCCGATGAGAATCGGTTGCATAGCAGCAGAAGAAATGATCGCTCGTCCTCTCTTTACAGCCTGTAAGGCGAGTTCTTTATCTGTTTGCGAGGTAAGCCAATTTGGGTTGATGACTGGGGGGTCAAGCATGGAGTTTGATTGTAAAGTGACTGTCCCCCGGGATGTTGGGCTGACGGGAATGACAATAAAGGTTCCATAGCCATTGTAATCTCCCTCGACACCAGACATCCTCACGGAAGCAATTTCGTATTCGATCTCTGGCCAATCTGCGGGATACGTTGCAAGCTCCGTGATTGTTGTATTGGAAAGATTGGAACGGTATGATTCAGGGAGCTTTTCCCAGCCGATGTAGTCTGCTCCATAAGTTCCATACATCGAGCTTAAATTGCTACGAAAAAGCTGTTTTTGTTGCTCGGCAAAAGTCAAGTTGGCAAGAGTGTTGAATCCATCAACGCCCACTTTCCAGGTAACTTCAATGTCGATGTGATCCCACATATTTTGCCCAACTCCTGGGCGGTCTGCAATGACAGTAATGTTTTGCTGTGCAAGAGTTTGTGCTGGCCCCACGCCCGATACCATCAGCAATTGAGGAGACTGGAATGCGCCAGCGCTAGAGATAATCTCCTTTCTTGCAGTTAAGAAGTATTCTTTTGCCCCTGATTTGACCTTCAGGGAAGTTGCTGTCTTATTGTTCGAAAACATGATTTGCAAACCCCAGGCATGAGGGTAAACTACCAGATTTGTGCGATTACTGGCGAAAGCCTGTTGGAGATACGAAGTCTCTGATGTTTCTCTCTGGTTTGAACCAGGTATCAACACAGCAGGAGCGTATTGAGAACCAAGAAGCTCCCCGCCACTGAAACCAGAGACATTTCTAAAACCCAAGGAACTGAAAGCTCTCTGGACCCAGCTCGTAAATGGTAGAGCGTAGTTGGGGTATGTAACGTGAACTGGGCCTCCATTAAACTGTGAAGAAATTTTGGATGGTATAGGCACTGTTGCATTTGCTGCCCTAAGAGTGGTGTTTGCTGCTGTGTAATTCGTACCCTTGGCAAAGAATGGTAGCCAATTATCAAATTGATATGAATCGTCGCTTACGAGGCTTGCCCATTGCTGGTAACAACCTCGAGTCCCACGGTTATACTATGGAATTTAAGTCAGCATTTATTGAGCTTGGAAAGTAGAACTACCGGGCACAAAGAACTGCCAAGGTGAAACTTCCAAATCGGAAATTCCTGAATAAGTAGTAGTGGAAATGCATACAATATTTGCATTCAACGCCGAGGAACCACCAAGTGTTTTCCCTCTAGCATAATGAAGCGACCGATTATTTGCTCCCGCCTGAGGTGTTGTAACAAATCCCCAATCAACTGTCGGATTTGCATTTGGATCGTTAAGGTCTGCAAATTCTGAATTATAAGCTGGAACAACACTTTGGTTACCGTTTTCGATCTGATAGAAGCCGCCTGCCTCAACGACCGCAACAGTGTAAGAAGGATCTTCAGCCAATCTCATGGCAACGGCAAGACCTGCGGTGCCTCCCCCAACGACAACATAATCGAAAGTGGCATTCTCGAAAGTTCTTGCGAATGATTCTCCGGTGCCTGGATTGAAGGTATCACTGGCAGCTAAGAGATGAATGGAATTGAAAAGTAAAAGAGAATACCAAAGAGAGGGCATTTTGAATTGGGATATGACCTTTCATACGCAATAACTCAAGATCCCCATTGCTATGATGTTATAAATGTGAAATGAAAACGACACCTATGTTTATGTTTTGATGTAGCAGTAAAGTACATCATGACGTCTTCCGTTTCCATGGCTGAACGACGCTTTAGATTAACCACCAAATCGAGCATTTTGTGGGGTTGAGATTGATTTCAAATCTTTTTGGGAGTGGGATTGACTAGTTCTGAGACTATTCGCGATTTGGTGTAGCTGCTAGGGCTGTCAACCGTCCCGTCTCGATCAACAACGTTCACTAATCACTATTATTAGGATCAAATAAAGACCCCGCATTTCACTCCCACCTCGGCCAATCTCAAGAGAATTCATAATGCCCACACCACCAATCAATAAACGAGATATGCATCTGCGGCCATATACCCGCAATGCGGGCATAGAAGCCCCTGATGAAAAGACGTGCATGGCTGAATAAACCTCGCTTGCTGACTATAATCCAAGCATCTATCCAATCGAAAGGCTGTGATTGTATGGTAAAATAATGATGAAGCGTATGTAATCATTGCTAAAGTGTGGATTTAGAACACTGGTAAAGAACGTGTATGCCGAGGTGGAATGGAAAAATTAGGATGGCTATCGGGTATAAGTATAGATAATTCTGCTTCCAACTGTTAGTGGTTTTTGAGAGTATCGTCCAAATCTAAGAAGACTTACTTACACTATTCTGTTCCAATTACTTTATTCGTTCGGGGTTTCAATCCAAGACAACAAAACAGCATCATGCCAGCCAATTTAACAGTCCTCGTTGTAGGTGGAACGGGAGCTCAAGGGGCTGCAGTTGTAGAAGGTAATCTCCCTTCACCACAAGAACATGGCGAATGCTAACATCATTCCCAGAACTTGCTAAGACCCCATCATATGCAATCAGAATCCTCACCCGAACTGCCACATCAAGTACAGCAACCAGACTTTCTAATTTTCCAAACGTGACACTCTTCGAAGGATCTGCCCACCACGAACCAGACATCCACCAAGCACTAGAAGGCGTAGACATCGTCTACTGTAATACCAACGGTTTTGCCATTGGTGAAAAAGCAGAGATATATTGGGGAATCAGATTCTTTGAATTATCTCGTGAACATAACGTGAAACAGTTCGTCTCAGCTCAGGTTTTCTTTCAGTGCAGTCACTAATTTTGAAATGTAGCTTTATATGGGGTTCCCTCCAATCAGCATATGAAACCAGTGGATATCAAGCCCGGTTTAGAACAGGTCATTTCGACGGAAAGCAGAAAGTTGCGAACTGGATCACTACTCAAGCGACTACTCCAATGAAATGGAGTATTTTGACATCGTGCATGTATGTCGAAATGCTCAATGAGCTTCTGGCTCCCTTCCCAGAAAAGGACGACTCCGGGGAGGAAGTCATGATCTTTAAAGCACCCGTCGGGTCTGGTGCACCTCCCATGATTTATCTCGCAGACTTGGGAAGGTATGCACGCTGGCTAATTGAGAACCCTCAACGTTCAAACGGAATGAACCTCAAAATCGCTACTGAACATCTTGGGTATGAAGATCTAGCGAGAACTTACACCGAAATTACAGGCCGCAGAGCAATATTCCGAGATATCACACTTGATGAATATTTCGACTCCGGACTATTCCCCACGCCTGACGAGAAGGTTGGTCATTCGGCAGAGAAGGATGATGAAACTCTTCAGACTTATCGTCAAAACTTCACGGGATTTTGGAATACGTGGAAGGAGGATGTCGTTGTTAGGGATATGAAGCTGCTGGACGAGATCATGCCTGATAGGGTGAAGAGTATTGGAGATTGGATGAAGCTGTCTGGTTATACAGGCGAGAGAAGCTCGGTCTTGAAGGACTATCGTGATGCTACCATGCCGAAGCCTGGGAATAGTTAGATTGACAACTACTTCACGCAGGAAGAGGTTTCTTATTGATGAAATGGGGAAATACTGTAAAGTATATAACCTTGAGCCATTTTTGTTACCCTTCTCGGATATAAAGATCAATTGCTCTGAATCGTTTAATGCAACCATTTCCCAGTATCCTTCCTGGTGCTTCAAGCTAACTGAAACGAACTCGAGAGAGTTATATGTTGCCGATTTTGCTCAGCTATCGTAAGCAGGTTATGCTGAGACTCGTGATACTACGGAGCGATTGAGGCGACGAACGGCGGCAACATGTATATTGGATCCCCTTTTTTGGCCCTAAATAGGGAACTTTTCGGATTTCTCGTTACCTTTCGTGAGATTTTCGCCTGACACGAATGATCTCACGTTGTCATTTCGTAGAATCCCTGCAAATGAGCTTGGCCAGGATCACGGGTCAACCGGAAACCTGAGTCGTCGAAGTATCTCCAATCTTTCTTAGTGCACAACAACAACCACCATCACGGCATCCTCCTCACCCAGACGCACTCACGGAGACCGTAAACCCTCCCTTCTGCTCAAAGTTCTACGCAGCATTCTCGTGGCCGGGGCGCAGCGTCGAGTCTAGTAGTCAAGTTGGATTCGCAACTGGAACGGTGCCGAGGGTGCCATCGGCGTTAAGGGGTACTGTCAGATCTTACAGTAGATCCTATCTCGCTGACTCTTGACCACGCCAATATTCTTCAGTCAATCGCTTGGTCCATTCACTACAATACATCGCAAATGGCATCGAGGATCTGAATCCTCACTCATCACTATTTAATACACTCGTTTTTTGCAAAATATGATGCTGAAAAGTAGGACCTTTCTTTCCGACCTTTTGAAGCATGGCGCGTTTGGGGAACGATAATGCGAAAACTGACACCAATATAAACCGGATTATCCCGTTCAAACGGACGACTCCTTTTATGGATCCTACCACGAGCGAACAGCAGAGTCTCGAGGAGAAAAAATCCTCTCCAGATGAGAGAAATTTTGCCCCAAGCCGTAAATTACTGACCTCGCCACTTCGACGAATTCAACGGGGCCTTGTACGAACTTCAAAACTGGTCACCAAAAACCCCGTGGTTCTCAAGATCCTTGGACAAAGTCAATTGCCACCAACAAAAGATGGTCGAAAAATTGATTTGGACGCCTTAAGAAACATCCCTCTCATCGATGAAAGGACCAAAAAAGAATATATCAACAATGCCATTCGCTCCAGTCGCTACACTTTATTAACATTTATTCCACATCAACTCTGGTTTCAGTTTTCTAAAATTCCAAATTTATACTTTCTAATTACTGGAGTTATTCAATTGATCCCGGGCCTCAGTACTACTGGAACCTACACGACAATCTTACCTCTGGCCTTCTTCTTGCTATTTACAGTTGCAAGAGAGGGATACGATGATTTTCGTCGTTATCAATTGGACAAGGAGGAGAATGGGAGAGTCGTTCGTGTTCTTTACGGATTTCGACATGGCTCGACTGGAGGTCACTTCATAGCGTCATGGCTGGATAGACTGAAGTCAAGCGGAGCGAGTTTGAAAAATGTGTTGGCGAGCCAAAAATTCATGAAAAGGCTTCCCTTCAATTTTAAAGAGGAGCTTATCCAGGCTCCAGTTACCGAATCCAATCCCTGGTTCAAAGTCAAGTGGATCCATGTCAAAGTTGGTGATATTATTGAACTTGATCGGGATGAGCAAGTTCCTGCAGACATAATTCTCTTACACGCGGACGGCAGAGAGGGGATCGCCTACGTCGAAACCATGGCTCTAGATGGTGAAACTAACCTCAAAAGCCGCCATTCTCTTCATCAATTGAAATGCAATAACCTAGACGTCCTCTCGAAATCCCGAGCTCATTTTGTGGTGGAGGATCCAAATCCCGATCTATACGGATTTAGTGGAAGGGCTTCTCTGGGTGATGTGACTCTCCCACTTACCCTGAGCAATGTTATTCTTCGGGGATGTATCATCCGAAATACTACGCGTGTTTTCGGCATGGTTATCAATACTGGCGAAGAGTGCAAAATCCGAATGAACGCAAATAAGAATCCACAGGCCAAATCCCCCGCAATTCAGTCTATGACCAACAAAATTGTCATTCTCCTGGCATTGTTTGTAATCATCCTCGCTTCAAGTTGTACGGTTGGCTATGTGATCTGGGACCGTACTTTCCAAAAGAAAACTTGGTACTTGGCTAATTCCAGTCTACCGCTGCACGAAATCTGGATCGCATTCGCTATCATGTTTAACAACCTAATCCCACTTGCTCTATATGTTAGTCTTGAGCTTATCAAGCTTGCCCAATTCATTCTTCTTGCAGATATCGAGATGTATGATGAGGCGTCAAATACTCCAATGGTATCGAATACGCAGAATATATATGAAGACCTTGGGCAGGTGAACTACATACTCTCAGACAAAACTGGAACTTTGACAGAGAATGTCATGCAACTTAGGAAGATGACCATTGGAGGCGTGGAATGGAAGCACAGTAGTGAAAATATAAGGGGAAAAGCCACCGAGAAGATAATAACGAAGAATGAAAGCTTGCAACATGAGATGACAGAGATCATTGAAGATGTTTCCACGAATACCTCAGACGGCCTCAGCACTCCGAGGATAACTATCGAGGTGCCCATTTCCAAAACTACTGAAGAGACTACCCAGGTCGGAACCTTCCATGAGGAATCCTCAGACGACATTGTCAAATATTTGCAGCAAAACAATTCGACTCCTCTGGCAGTAAAACTTCACTTTTTCATTCTTTCTTTGGCAATCTGTCATACCTGCTTCCCAGAAGGCGAGAAGAGCGGGAAATCCGGATTTCAAGCTGCTTCTCCAGACGAACTTGCATTAGTAGAGGCAGCTCAGGATTTGGGATACCTACTCATCGACAGGACAACTTATTCGATAACTATTTTAAAGTCTCCGTTTGGCACAAATCCAGGTGATCGCCAAACGTACGAAGTTCTCAACACTATCGAATTCAGCAGTAAGCGAAAAAGAATGTCCATCGTCGTTAGGTTTCCAGACGGGAGGATCTGCCTCTTCTGCAAAGGAGCAGATTCAGTTCTTCTACCAAGATTCCGAAGTGGCTTCATGGCACAAGAAACGGCATCCCTCGTCCAAAAACGTCATTTGGAGCGTGTGAGTATGGAAGTAGAAGAGGCTTTAGCACGAAAAAGCATGGAAGTTGAGTCACGGAAAAGTTTTCAGCGCTCAAGTTTCCAACTATCCCGCTCGAGTTTAACTATCGCCAGACCTGGACCACCTAAAAGGACCAACAGCAGTAGCTATTTTGGACGAAGAAGTATGAGTATTATTGAGCCTGATCTCGGAATGAAAACACCGGGAGCTACAAATGGAGGAGCCCCTAGAAGATCGATGGGAAGCTTCGCAAACGCCTTGGCAGTTCCACCTGAACGAGGTGATTACTCCCAATATGCTACGCATGATCCCCATGATGAAGCCAGTACACTCGAACGGTGTCTCCAGCATATCGATAATTTTGCTTCAGAAGGCTTACGTACACTCGTCTACGGATATCGCTTCCTTAAGGAAGAAGAGTATTTGGCCTGGGAGAAACAACATCGCGAAGCCACAACTAGCTTAACGAACCGTCAAGAATTGATTGAGTCAGCAGCCGAAGAACTCGAAAAGAATCTTGATCTAGCTGGGGCAACTGGAATCGAAGACAAGCTTCAAGAAGGCGTTCCTGAGACCGTTGAAAAATTGCAACAAGCAGATATCAAGATCTGGATGCTAACAGGAGACAAGCGAGAAACAGCAATCAACATCGCCCACTCAGCTCAACTATGCAAATCTTACTCTGAAATCGTGATCCTAGATGGAAGCGACAAGGAAGAAACCCTTGTCTCAAAGATGTCCGACACCATCTTGAAACTCACTGCCAATCGCATCGCCCATTCCGTCATAGTAATTGATGGCCAAACACTGATAGAGGTCGAAGCGAATGAGACTCTAAACGCACAGTTCTACTCCCTCCTCCTACAAGTCGACTCGGTAATCTGCTGTCGTGCTTCTCCCTCCCAGAAAGCAGCCATGGTTAAACGCATCCGGATCCTCTCTCCCAAGTCCATTACTCTAGCCATTGGCGATGGCGGAAACGATATCGCCATGATTCAAAAGGCCCACGTGGGAATCGGAATTTCTGGGAAGGAAGGATTGCAAGCTGCTCGCGTGGCAGATTACTCGATTGCACAATTCCGATTCTTGCAGCGTCTCTTGTTGGTACATGGTCATTGGCTGTACATGCGGACTGCTAAGTTTATTCTCCTGACTTTCTGGAAGGAAATGTTATTCTATGTCGTGCAATTGCTCTACCAACGCTGGAATGGGTATACCGGTACCTCTCTTTTCGAGTCCTGGAGTTTGGCGGTTTGGAATACCCTCTTTACATCCTTGCCGGTCATGATACCAGGGATCTTTGAACAGGACCTGCCAGCGGAAACTCTACTTGCTGTTCCGGAACTGTACTCTTATGGACAACGGAATCAAGGGTTCAACATCAGGAAATATTGGTGGTGGATGTTCATGGGTATCTCCGAAGGGGTGGGGATCTATTTCCTAATCTACGCACTGTATGGGAGACATGAAATGGGCGACCAGGGGTTATTTGCTCTAGGCAATCTGGCGTTCAGTGTTTGTGTTGTTTTTATCAATGTAAAACTCTTGTATGTATTCCCCTTCCTTCACCTCTCGTCCCCCTTCTCGGCTGGATCTTCACTAACATTTCATCTTCACAGAATCCTGGACTATCAATATCTAACCTGGATTCCCATTTTCTCGGCTCTCCTTACCATCGCTGGCTGGTGGGTATGGAACCTCTTCCTCTCAGCCGCATATAGCAATGCACCAGGTGTGTATAGCGTACACTCGGCTTTCATCGAGCACTTTGATTTGGCGTGGTGGTGTGTTTTGATTGTTGTATATATGGTTTGCATGGTTGTGGAGTTGTATGTCGGGAGTGTGGAGAGACTGTGGGATGATTTTGGTGGTTGGTCGGGAATTAAGAAGATATGGAGGGACCGAGGAGGGCATGAAAATGGGATTGGATCGAGGATTGGATTAAAGTTGAGGTTCTGGAAGGGGAGGAAAGAGGTTTAAGCGAGAGGGAGGCGTTGGATGTGTATATGTGTTCATGGGTATATACGGTATGTTTGGGATAGAATAATTCTTAATAGGTCGATAGAGATAAAGCACGTTGAGTTTCAATCACTGGACCTCCTTCCCTTGTGTCAACTTGACCTCAAGACTAGTCTCACGCTACCCGAGATCGAGGGAGCACCCCCTCCCCCCTCTGAAAAACTATCTACAAGAATACTACAACACTGAAATAAAATAAAATAAGAAAGTCACCAACCCCTCTTTCACTAAGGGTGCTGGTTAGTCGGAAAAGAACAGGACTTTTACTGTAGTCTTCCAAGTTGGTGTGACGAAAACTCGAAATCTACTAGACACTTGATAAGAACATCACGCTTTATTACCCATACTTCGCTTATATATACTCTTCGAGAACCAGGTAGGGTAAGTAAGATCTCGTAACACAATTTGTAAGATCTTGTACAAGATTAAGAAGCCCTTCATTGTTTAGATTTAGCGATTTCGTGTAAGCCTAAAGAACAATACATTGAATTATTCGAGAAGATCCAAATACTGTAACAATATTAGTAGAACGGTCATCCTTCCAAAAACATTAAAATAACTATCAAAAGTAATTCACATCAAGGCCCTATCCCATCCCCCTACCCCCTCATCCAAAAATCGTCCCCCCACCCCTCTCCTCCATAACATCCATCCAAAAAAGCCCCTCCACACCCCCATCCCCCCGCCTCCACATCTCCTCAATAATGCCCAGCCCCACTACAAAAGGCTTACTCGGCATACTCCTACAAAACTCCTGAAACCTGGTCGTCACGAACCTCCTCGCATCCGCAATATCGATCTCCCGACTAGTTATAGAGTTGAACATGCCAGTTTGTGCCGTTGAAAAGGGGTCTAGTGAGAAGGCGTTGTGGGTGGTGAAGACTAGTTCTGAAGCGACGGTGATGAAGAGGATGGGTTGCAGACAACGTGTTCCGGAGGTGGTGGGGATTTGTCTTAGCAGGGAGATGGTGTGGAGGGCTAGGGAGAGGAGGAAGTCGGTTGGTGCTTGGTAGTGGGTTTGAGGGAGGAATTTGAAGTGTGGCTCTTGTTGAGAAAAGAGAAAGTCAGACGAAGAAAAACTGTTCATCGAGTCGCTGCTAGGAACGCGGAGCTGCAAAATCGACGGGAAAACTCGATAGATTTGGAGTAGCGCAGCGCAACGAAAGGCCTCGGCTAGGAGGATATAATGGTGAAGAGGTGTGTTTTCATCTCCAGCGTCGACGAGCGAGGATTGAGAGGGTGCTTCAAAGGCTAGGAGTTCTTCCTCCAGGATCTTTGCTGTTTCGAGGGTTTGTGTCTGTGAATCTGGAAGGCTCAAATCCAGATCAAATGAGAAATCTAGGTTCAGGAAGTCGAGAGATGCTGCGTCTTGAGCTATGTTCTTTTTGTGGTATCGTATTAACCGACCCACCTGAGCAAACAGCTTCTGTGCTCTTGGTGCAACCCCTGTCCAAGGATGGGGAAATATCTTTTCTTGGTGATTTGAATCAGGCGGGAAAGACGGTGATAGGGTCTCGGGAGAACTGTTGAATTGAAACCCAGGAAGTTCAACACCTTCCGCATGGTCGTCAATGAAACCTGCAAGCATATCCCAATACAAAATACACTCTTCGAAGAACTTGTTCTGCCGTTGTTCTCTTATTCCTACATCACTCCCTTGCTTTTCAATTCTTCGTCTATTCAATCGCTTAGCATTCCGCAAATGCACAAGCCCAAGATCTTTCGGATTATGCCAAGCAGTAGTCTGGCCAACCAGAAGTACCGTCAAAAGTGACTTATCCAAGTCCTCTTCTCCGTAAGCCTGGGGTTGATACAGACATCGATAAGTCTCCCGCTGCATTTGTATTCCAACTTGGCTCATACGTGGGAAGTGATTTGCAAGATATGCAGCAGCCATGCTCTGGATGGCGTAATATATTGGTGCTGAACCGTCCCATAGTCTACCGATGGTAGATCTGAATGGGTTGAGAGTTCCATCAAAACAGGAAAATATCCGACAAACGTAGTTGAAGTAATACTCGACTAGCATTGTGGGGAGATGGAGAAGAAATTCAGGTACAGTTGATCGGTGGAGCTGTTGTCGTATCGCTGACAGACTGTCGGTAAGCTGGCTGGAGCTAGATTGCTTTTCTGAAAGGACAGCAGGCGGAGAGAGAATTTCTTCATGAGGCAAAGGGGTTTCCGGGATAAGCACAGGTTCATCAACGGAGTCATCTTTCTCTCTTTCCGGTATAACAGATTCTTGCCGATGTTCCTGTATTGCTGCAGGACGTATTTGGGAGATATTTGCACTAGGAGCCAGCAATTTCTCGTGTTTTGTCGACCAGATAAGCGGTTTAGCCTTATAACCAGGACAAGGAAGATTTTTCTTATAGCACTGAATACATTCCGGCTTCTTCTCATCACATTTTAGCTAAGCCATATATAGTCAGTTGCAGTTTCAGTAAGTAAGATAAGGAGCACCTGTTTTCAATTCACTCACTCGTTTAGCCTTGCATCTCAAGCATCCGTTCCGAGACTTGGGCGCCCGTCTCGGGTTCAAAACTGCTACGGTGCTTTTGGAAACAACCTGCTCGCGTTGCGAAGATACCGGACCCGCGTTTGTGCTCATCATGAAACTAAGTTGTTGAACTCATCAAAAGTGGGGTGTATTTGAAGGCGTGGTGAATCAAGTTTACTGCTTTTCCGACGGTGTAAGGGATGATATTCTAAATCGTCCCTCTCACACTTCATTGAAAATCTGGATTCTGAATAAAATGGAGCTTCAACAGCAGTATCAACAACGTTGAGGTGGGGGGCGATGGGGGTTGTATCAAAGATGCTTTGATTGCTTGGGTGCCGTATGTGTACGTAAGTGGGGCACTAAATCTGGGGAAAGTTCCTGCTCCGCATATAAGCATGTTTTATGGTTATTCAGATATAAACATTTATACTCGAGTAGGTAGAAGTGACAACTAATATATCAGTACAGCAGCGGGAGCACTAAAGGCTTCTTTCAGAAATTGATTACTTGATTCTTTGATTGTTTTATTCGTCAATGTATGTTACACCTCATCATGCTGTCCGCATATTGCCCTATGTTAAACGCCGACGCTTGCTATCATAACAGAGAATACCCAGGGTATCATAGCCAAATAATGATTCATCCATAATCATCTTCTTTTTTCCAGATTTCACCAGCCCCCGCCACTCCCTACCAAATAATACAGGATCAACGACTTTCTTCCTTAGTCATCCCTTCTACCGAATTCCCTCGAACTCCGCTCTCATCTTCATTCTTTCTCTTATAACCACATAGTCTTTCATAACCTTCTCATGCAACTCTCTTGCGTTATGCCAGTGCTTGTCGACAACTGCATCGACTCTCAAGGCTTCCCTATAATTTTCGATCTTTGAATCATCCTCCCATCCGGTCGAATTCCACGCTTGGTTTTTTCTCGCGAAGAAGTGTATTATCATTTTTGTGTTGAATAAGTCCCAGTCCCGCATGTATACCTCAAATTGCTTCATGTATTTGTCTTGTGCTGGCTTTGAAATACTTTCAGTCATGGTAGGTGGAGGTGGAGCGTCAGGCGCTGGTGGTGGGGCAGGAAGGTTGAGATCCGTGATCAATTCGTTGATGTCCTTGACCTTGAGGTCTTGTAAATTAACCCTGAGGCTCTCGGCTTCGGCTTCAACAGGCGACTGCGAATGAGTTGCCGGTCGTTTAGGCCGTTGCGCCGGCTGAGCGTTGCCATTCAATTGGGCCCCGTTCGTGGTAACGTTTGCAGTATTGCCATTCATAGTGCCGGGTACGAATTTAGGGACGGTATGAGCCGATTTGACCGGTGGCGTATCAACATCCATAGCATCTGGGCTTGGCGGATGGCGAAAAGCAGAAGGAGCGGTAGAATTGCCATCGAACAGTGGTTTATGATCCGACATCTCTCCATCATTGACAACAGCAGCAGTCCCCATCGTTGGCCTAGCACTTGTCGTTCGTGTCTTCTTGTTGGTGGGGCGAGCAGAGCTAGGCGGTGGGATTGTAGGAGTAAAAGTTGGAGCAAAAGTTGCAGGCTTGAAAACACCTTGCCAAGCATTCTTCTGAAATTTCGTGCCACCTGGTGATTCCATCATATCCTCAGCGGCATCTGTTGCAACTTGTGGTTCAATAGGCGGAATAGGAATAGGGCGAGCTTTGTTCGGGGACCTAGATCTGCTGCCATTTCGAGCACGACCACGCGTCGGAGTTGTTGGGGGTTTCTTCACTGGATTAAAGTAGCCAGCTTCAAATACTCCATCAAACTTGTCTTTACCCCAGCTTTCTTGCGTAAACGTGGTAGTGATATCTTCTGGTTTGCTGCTTGCGAAGCCATTGCTAGGTGGTTGGGTTCGCTGAAAAGTTTCGTTGTTGACATTGAAGGTAAAACTAGATTTTTCAGTAGGATTAGCATTACTCGTTTTCAACTGCTCGTAATTTTGCC
Organism: Hymenoscyphus occultus; assembly: GCA_900536445.1. Taxonomy (NCBI): domain Eukaryota; kingdom Fungi; phylum Ascomycota; class Leotiomycetes; order Helotiales; family Helotiaceae; genus Hymenoscyphus; species Hymenoscyphus occultus. The sequence goes on from UNPT01000054.1 coordinate 172,274, forward strand.
AAAAAACACGCGCTTTGCTCGAAGAATCTGAATGTACTGAATGTAAATGTTTTTGAGGCTTCGGCTTCTTCAGAGGGCTTCCTTCCCCAGCTTCCCGATAGGTGTGCCATTGGTCGGAGCTGGTGCGGACATTTGGTGGAGTCTGAAGCTTTTGACTCTGGGCATCCTTCTCTGCTGGGGCCGCATTTTGATGCCTTGGAAGAGTATTTCGTCGTTTGCTTAAGAGAAGACCATCAATCACACTACGCTGAAGTTCTTCAAAGGCTTTCGCCCCTCCACTGGGAGGTGTTGCTGAATCCTCGCCTAATGGAAAAAGATTTGGAGAACTGGCAGTCGAGAAACCACGGAAATGAAATTTTGACGAGGCTGTATCATCGCTTGATTTGTACGTCTCCGAGACTTTCGGGATATTGCAATTGTCTGAAGAAAAAGAAGATAGAGGATGCTCCTCCTTTGGATATGACGGGGTGAAAAGACGCTCGGACTTGGCATACATCTTAGCTTCATCAGTCTTGCCGTTCTGCTGGGTCGAATCCATGCGAGGGGGAGGATCTGTTTGGAAACGATTTAGCGGATACTCTGCACCCGGATTTTCCATCACCCATTGTCGAAGCGTTCGAAGATTGGAAGTAGGCTTACGTGGGTTAACAGATCCCTGCGCAGCATTTGGTTCCGTTTGCGACAAGGGTGTAGCTTTGTTGACTGGTGGTTTGGTTCTTCGAGGCTTCCCAAAGCTTCCGCTGGTGAATAATAGATCATCGGAACCTGAATCCTCACTTTCAATATGAACCGAAGCTGGTGCGGGCTTCCGAGTTCTGGCAGATGTTCTTTCGGTAGTAGATCGAGTACGCAGAGGCGAACCTAAATTGGGATCGGAACCAGTTCTAGGGACGTCCTTCGTAGTGGCGGGTTCCCGTGTACTCTTTGATCTGCCTATGTTAGCGCTTTCATGGAGGTTAAATTTCTCTCCGCCATGTGTTGCATATGGTGTGCTTGTACGTGGCTCGAATTGAGGTCGCTGATCACGAAATTGATTCAGTGGGTCGGCTCCCGCATTGGTAGTTGGCGCAGAAGGATTGATAGGAGACGGATTGCGAGGAGGGACTGGTGGAGGTTCTGGTGCTGCTCGCTGAGTAGTGAAGTAGGCACCCCTCGGTGCTGCAGGCTCATCGCCTCCTGGTGTATTTGGCATGAATCCCTTCCTTTGCGGGCTCACACCAGGTGTATGTCCAGCATTAGGAGTTTGTCTTGGTGGGGGTGCTGGTTTCCTGCTTGGTGTTGCTCTCGTCGGCGCGGGCTTACGTGTGTGGTCAGGCCTCATATGCTCCCATGCGGCATAGGTACTTCTCCTTGCTTCTGCTCCTTCCTGCGCCGAATACTGAGAGGCCTTAGGTGCGGCATTGTTGAACTGTTGATATCTCTTCGCGCCTTCGGACGGAGGTGGAGCTGCTCTTCGCGTACTGGAAGGCTTTGGGGGTGGTGGAAACTGCGAGCCTGCATTTTGCCAAGGATTTCCTCTCACACCAGATGATGTAGGTCCAGTATAAGATGGTCTGTAAGCCGCAGTTCTTCTGTTTGCATCGTACTTCGCTCGTTCTTGCGTATCTGTGAGAACCTCGTGTGCAGACTGAATAAGCTGGAATTGGGCTGTGACCTGGGTCTCGCGCCCCGGATTTCGATCTGGATGATACGTAAGAGCTGTTGAGGGACGAGAATTAGCACGCGATCAGAAATCACTACCAACGGACCAGACACGCCATACCGAGCTTCTTGAACTGCTTCTTGATTTCCTGCACATCGGCAGTAGGTGAGAGATTCAGGTCGCCATAATAATCTCTGGTGAAGTCGGCCTTCACCATTTCGGCGACCCGTCACGAGCCTTCCGAGGAAGCTCAGTTGGGGAAATGTGGGAAGCAAGTGGCCGTATATGGAATGCTCTGACCGAAGTCCTGAGGTTTGTTTGATCTGCAGGGAGGCGACTCTCTTACAAGCGAGGGAGATTGATGTATAGAAACGTGTGTGGGGGTAGTATATGCTGCGGTGTGTGTATGCAAAACAAGATGAGCAGCGGAACTCTGAAGAACGAGATGACGAGACGATGATGGTAGGGTGGAGGTGGAGGACACTGGAACCTTGGATGGTTGAGTGTGAGTACAAGTATTTGACGCGACCAAAGTCCTCTATGCTCTTCTGCCTTCCCACGGGTGGGTGAAGTCGGGTGGTTGGGGTCGTGTAGGTACAGGTGCGCAGCCTTGGTGGGTCGTCTGATGTTTGATAATAGGAGCGAATGTATGGGATATTCACAACGCGATGGTCAAGGCTTCTGCTGTAGCTTGTATATGCGTGGAGATGTATTTGTAGTCGAAGATGCGCCGCGTCCCCAGTGCAGCCACATGCAATGCAAAAAAGAGAGACTTGACCAGAAGGGCGGCAGTAGCTGCGTGAGTTTGAGGTTGTCAGCTGCTGTCGTCCTGATTTTACTTGTGCCCACTCGACTCCTACCCGTTGCTAGGTTGATATCCATACGAGTACCCCAGGCCACCACGATAAGCCTCATCCCTGTCATTTCACGTGATAGCAGACATTACCCAAATTGCCCATGTGGAACTGCAGGTGAAGGCAGGTGGAGGCAGGTGGTTGAGAATACCTAATCCTGTCACTGTCTTACAAAAGAACCATTGACTGGTTCTAGCTTGACTCATGTAAACTTCACTTGTTGTTCAATGCTAAAACGCAAGTGATTGATCAACTTCAAGCAGGGCTTGTACATACTCTTGCGTAGTCAGGAAACCCAACTCCCAAACCATTTGTTTACTTTCAAGAAATTTCTGAAAGTTTGAAAGCTACGTCATAGAGGCTATTCCCGATCTCGCTTTGTCAACAAAGACATTGTGCGGAGAGATGCCTTTGTCTCGCTTCAGAAGCAGGATTTTGCACACTCATCCCTTGATACCGCCGCACTACCCATTTCCTCCAAAGGGTCGATAATATCATTTTTTTTCTTAGCAGGTTAGTAATTGCCTTCTTTCCACTTTGTATGTAATCTGCGAGTTACCTCCACTGATTACAGCGTGCATCTGCCTGTCTATAAACTTCAGCCCAACGACTATGTACTTGTTATTGCGTTAATCCCAAGAAATATTCAGTACGAGTGTCCGCTCAGCAATACTCCGTACGGAGTCTCTTGAGCTTTCCAAAGACCCTGAAATAGCAGGGGCTGCTTAGACACGTAAATTACCTGGCTCCTGGCTCTCCTATACCTTACAAATCCCCACTATTACGCACTGAAGTGCCCCATATACTCCAAGCACCAACCAACTTGCAGTCATAACATCTCCTTCTATCAAAATCCAAGACATCAGCAATGTCTCAATGCGCCTTTGCTGCCTGTGAATATGCAGTATTCTTATTGCGATTCGTTGTTCAACGGTGTCTGAACTCCCTCAACCAAATTCGAAAAATCTACTCGGATAAGAAACCGGAGATTGCTACGCATTTACATGTTGCTTCGACGAGAATTGGCTATATTTAGATCCATGACAAGATATGCAAAATATATTTTGATGGGGTTTTTGCGCATAATAAGAACGAGATCCTGATGAATAACACGAAAGACAAGGGTGAAAGGTGTGTGATTAACATTACCGACGTAACGGGACTTTCGAATCGTATTGCAATTCTGCACATACTCAAGTGTGCGTAATATTCTCTCAAAAACAGAAAGAAAAGATTCCATAGGGGAAACCAAACTTGTGGATGAGAGCCCTTATATACACGCGGAGTTTGTGGTGTTTAGTGGAATGTCAAGAAAAAAAACTCGCTCCTTGACTCAGGAAACTTTACACTTGCCTATCCTCAACGACATTGACTTCAAGCTCATCCTTTCCATTTCCATCTTTGATGTCTCAGGACCAGCTAGCATGGCCGCGGAGGTTCGATGTTATTTCATTTTGTTTTAAATAGCGAAGGTTCAACGAGAAATTACTCTTTTGCTTGTTGGTGGGAGCTAGAAAAGAAGGTCTAGCAGCCCAAGATTGAACTATCGGATGAGTCCAAAAGGAAGTGAAAGGCTACGACGTTGTCAGTGACACTGTGCTTTACCAAAACTATTACTGCTTCCAACACGATATCTCATGGAATAAGAAATTCAAAGACTCTGATGATCAACAAGTACCAGCCACAAGGAGAGACGAGACAAGCGAGCTCAGCCTGACTGAAGGAGAACCAAAATCATGGTTTAATCCAACCAAAGCTGAAAACTCTATGTTCATTCCAATCCCCTAGCCTCTGGATTATATAGTACAGGATAAGAAAACAAAGGTCAAAAACTCAAAGATCTTTCCTTCTCCCACTCGTGCTCCACCACACATTTACCCTCATAGCATATTCCTTCGTCCCACGGAACGGCGATGCCGTATCGTTGAACGGGTCCCTTTGCTCTGCTGCTTTATACAAATCAACTAATGGTCCATGTATCGGCACGATCGCTTTGTTACGATTCCAATGAATCAACAATGCTTAAATCAAATCAGTATCATCGCCAGATACATATTCAACGAGTCATGGAATAGACTTACCGATGGCGAACAAAGTGTAGGTATCAGCATTATGTATAACAGTAAATGGTCCATCTCCCAACTGAGATATGAGAAGGACATTCCTTTCGCCAATTGCTTTTGCATTGTTTAGTTGGGTTTCATTAAGTCCAGTGAATTCATGCATGAATTGCTATCACATGATGTTAGTCTTTCGATCGATCGTTAGAAATGAAGAAGGATGCTTAGCTTACGCGTTCAGCTTCATCGCCAGCGTCTATGACATCCACATTCATAATACTACCATTATCGAAAGGACCTGCTATAAATTAATAGAGATTCCCCATACTCCCACCCTAACTAAACTCACCATCACTTGGAAAAGGCGACAGCACAGTCCCGTAAATGGAAGAATCCCCAACGAATTGCATCATCGCGTGAAGAAGTACACCCTGTCTCGTAGCGCGAAACCGTTCCAGCTGTCCCTCTGCCGTTGCACCAGGAAGCATGTGTAGGAAATCTTCAAGAGTCGTCCATTCTTCATAAAGTATCAAAGTGGGCATTCCTTGACGATTTTCGTATTTGGCGACGAGTGTTCTGGGCTCGCCTTTGGCGTTCATTTCTTTGGCAGGTGGAGTTTTTTCTGCGACTATCTCAAGCTTTTTGGGAACATCGGTGCTTGTTGTGATTCCGCCAGCGAGACGACGGAAGACATCTGATTACGATTTTGCAGTTAGTGGATGGAATACCAAAGATGGGAGCAGAAACGTACCGATAACTTCTTTGTGATAAGATGCTTCGCCAAAGAATTGGAGGAAGATAGCATCGGTTTCTCGGACACCGTCTACAACGTAGTCGGCGAGTTCGATTATTTGGTCAATGTAGCGGTTTATGTCATCTGCGGTTATCGGACCTGGGGGTTTCGTACCCTCAACTGGGAATCCTTCTAGAGTGATATTCCATTTTGCACCAACGGCTCTTGGGGATATCTCGTTGGAGGCTTGTGCGAAAGCTATGCTTCTTAGGTGGCAGAGGAGCAAAATACGTAATATTAGTTGGATGAGATACATCTTAAGGAATATGGAGATCCAAATGATAAACAAAGGGATCAAATTTTTCACCAAAAATATTTGATAAAACCTTTAGGTTTATGTCGAGCCCGCAATAGATAGGAGGGAAAAAATAACTGTAAAACCTAACCATCTTTCTCCTCCAGCTTTGGAAATACTGCCAGCCCAAGAAGGCCACGAGCTTGCGAAAGTTTGCAATATAGCGGCCAATATAGCGCTTTGAGATTCATTCAGGCCAAATTTCAAGTTAAGATTACTTTTCGCTTTCACGAGTATGTGAGGAGGACGAATGACATTGTTCGCTAAGCGAGAGATGATGTGACAAGGAACATCAATGCTGACCTCGTGTTCCACGAACTGTTAAACAATAATTGGAATGCTAGTGTCGCCAATGAGCTGGCTTGATCTTTGTCTAGAAACCTTTAATGAAGCTAGAGACTTCTAGGCATTGAATCGACGAGATAAAGTCAATTAAATTTTAATACACTAAGTCAACACGTGTGTGGGTGCAGGCCAGCTATCCCAGCGGGTCGCATCCAAGTCTTCGTATAAGATACCTGGTCTCAACGGGGACGGAACAATCGACCGTTTTATAACCTGCACGCCCTATAATGAAAAAAATGTGTCATAGTGGTCCTGGTCATCACTCTGTAAAAAAGAAGCCATTTTACCAAAAGTATGGCACAAGCAACTTTATTGTTCTAGTATACCTGGAATAATAGTAAGTCAACAGTGGTGATTATTCTAAACCGTTCGTATAATAGGTTTGATTATATGAGGAGTTTAAAAACAACGGTACTCGTAATTGACCGAAATGCCCCCTCATTTATTATAAATCACTAAAGTCCCCCCTGCGTAATGGATTTGACCGAAATACCCCCTAAATCAGTACCCCTTAAAAAAAGTCCAAAAAGGGGGTAGTTCTGTCAGTTAATATTCACTATCTTTTGTATGGTTCTACACCTGTTTTCTAGTGAATCAAAGCTATAGTGCTATGCCACTACTACTACCACCACCACCACCACCACTATTACTATCCTAGCTAGCTAGTATCTAAAGAATCTTCGCGACGATAAGCCAGTACCGCGGCTTAACCTCAAGAAACAGCGAGCAAGTATCAAGGATATTACTTAGGAACAAGGAACTAATAAAAAGCGCAAGCGCAAGGGCAAGGAATACTAGGCTCAACCACCCCTACAATCCACCAGAAGTAGACTATGAGGTAGGAAGTAAGTAGGAGTAGATTAATTTACTTTGCTCATTAACTTTCTGGTGCAATACGCTGTAAAAACTATAAAGAAATAGAATCTTATAACTCTTATATTCTGACAGAAATATCCCTCTTTCTAAGCTATACCGACAAAACTACCCCTTTTTTCGACCTTTTCGAAGGGGTATTAAATTAGGGGGTATTTATGTCAATTACCGTAAGAACAATAATATTTGGACTTACGGGATCGTTCAGAGCAATGACCACGTTCTTACAAACGCTAGCTTACAGGCATGTTCCTATGAATACATCGTTCGTATCTGGCATACTTTAAAAATAATATGACTACGATATACCTACTAATCTATCTGATACAGTATCAAGAATATATATAGATATATTACAGCCAATTATTAAGATAGTTCATTTTAATCAAATAACATCTGTAGATTTCTTGAATTAAGACTAAATTAAATCAATCACATGCTAGTTGAAATTATATTGATGACACCCAGCAACATGAGAACAAAATTAGCGCAGTTGTGGTTGAAGAAATGCAATACGTTAGAAGCTCTCTCGAGATATTGCGCGACACAAAGCCCTCCACCTGAGCCTGAACATCCTTCTTCTCCATAAAAGCCTCATCGAGACGGCCACTATGTTTGACACTTTTCTCTTTCTCTTTCTTCGTGCACTTCCTCTCTCGTTGGCGGCAGAATGCGGAACAAAGCCGCTCACCGATATCACAGACAACAGCACATTCGAAGCACGTAACTATCAAGAAAACTGGTGGATTGCCAGAGAAGCCCTCTGTTCCCAAACGGATCCTTGTTTCGATGGAAACACAGATTGTACAGTCCGAGTCGCGATCAACCTCGCAAGCACTCTGGCCCTCTCCAGAAGTGGCCCCAAGGAAAACGCAAAATTTGAAAAGTGCTGGAATGGTACTGTAGGTTTCTTCCAACGGATAAGGAAATCCAGAATTTTCATTGACGAAACGAATTAGGCAGATATCATCGAGCAATGCGTGAAAGAAGCCGGAGTTGCAGAGGGTTCCTGGACACTTCCTGAAGGTGTGTTTAAATACGGAATCGAGAAGACGGAACCAATTCCAGACATTGGAGGGGCGGCACTTGTGGATAAGACGTTGCCATCAGCTCGATTCGAATTTTCAGTACCAGCACCGACAAATCTACCACCGAAACCAAGTTTCGACGACGCTTATAACGTAGTTTGTGACGTGGGAGGCTTCAAAGGCTGGGGATTTAGTGGCTGGGCTTGGGGTGACCAGGTATGCTACTTCAACTATCCAAGTTCCTTGACTCTGTATAGTTTACTTATCCATCCATGGCTAGATAAATGATCCCAAACAAGCAAACACAAAAGGCTCGGGTTATTCCGCATTTGGTCATTGTCACAGAACTCCCGACGGACATGAGAACGAAGGATTCGCGTTCCAGGGGTGCGACACGTATCGGTTATATACCTTTAAACGAGACGATTGCACAGGTGGGAGAGCAAACAAAGAGGGCGAGGATTGGTCTTATTCTATTTACGGCCCGGGATGGCTTCCGGAGAGGATTGTTGGTCCTTATAGGAGTTGGAGGGTATTGGCAGGAGAGCCACAAGTAGCTCCGGAACCTGAAACGTAACCGGGTTGTACTGTAGATAACAGCTGTAGTCTTTTGTTCGGCGTTTGGAATTACAATCTGAATTACGATAACTATCCGGTAAAACTCAAGCGAAATAGAACACCTGATTTGAATTTGAAGGATTGGTCGATTCGACCTCAATTTATTTCTGGAAACGGTTCTGGAGGAAGATCCGTAATTTACGTTTGACGTTGAAGGTAGTGTTAACATCAAGGATAGAGCAAACCCTTCGTGTGGTATATATACTGAGGGGTATGCAGGGAGATTTGAGTACAATTCGATACCATCGCTTAGCGATTAAGTCATACCCCCGAGCAGAAACAAGTGAGAACAGAGACTATATAAAAATAAGTGATCTGGGGGTATTTGGGATATCACCAGTGAGAGGAGCAACAAATAAGGCCTTCCCGTTGTTCCTCGCATATTTGATCTTAAGTGGAGCTTGCTGTGCTCTTATCGAATACAAGTTAGGGAGCACTAGATCAGATTATTGATTAGATTTTGTGTTAGAGTTGAAGTTATTGTAAGGCTTGTTTACTCGCAAGGAGAAGTTTGTTGTGTATGGTTGCCGAGCGTGAAACCATGTTTCAAGCGAGATGAAGGCGCTTTATAGTACAGTGTAGGGCCGGATAAGGCAGAGTTAGAATTATGCGACTTCTTTCCACAGATATATTTACTTTGGCAAGTTCTTCCTCCCAAGTCCTCACAGATCATCGTCAGGCTTCTCGTCGGGAACAAAAGTTCAAAGTCCCTATGTCAGATTTAGCAGCCTGTGCAATCAAACACTTCGAAAGCTCAACCTGTCGGTAGAGGCCTGGAAACAAAATCGTAGGTTGACTTATTTCTGCCTCCTATCATATGAACTTCTACTATACTTATTCATGCCGCGTTGCCGAGTTTGTTACTCGTGAAGCTTGATCCCATTTAGGGATGCGACAACTCAACACCTGTACGCGGTGCATCCTACGAACCTCTAGCTAGGGCTCGCGACCCTAGTCTAGAGAGCTAAGATTGAGTTACGACGACGATGGAAGAGGGGTGGCCGTCACGGCTGAAGGGGCCTCGCGAGGGTCCTGCGCGCAGTCAAAGATTTCCAACAACCACTATCAACCTCACAGAGCCTGAGCCATCAATTACAATATCGAATCCATCGAAAGACACTCCCGACCGCTCGCGCGCGCGATTTCGAGCTCTCTAGAGCTATTTCGACACCTCTGGGGCTACGTTGCAGAGTTTTCACCTACTCTTGGCATTCCTCACCCTCCTTCTCTCGACCTCCGACTACCCTTTACCTCCTCGACCGACGACGATATAATGATATACTTGGGCTACTGTAGGGAGGTACTGGGGCACCCTCCCTCATTTTGTAGGACTGGAACCACAACCTCACGACTACTGCTTGGTGTATGCGTGGGACGGACCCCAACAGTATCTGCGTCGGGTTGGGATATAAGGGACCTTGCTAGATGGAGGACCGATAGTAGGAAGGGGAAGGGATACTAGGA